>JBBBDQ010001361.1:1227500-1359223 GCA_037127315.1 Ascarosepion bandense | reverse complement strand
TCTACTTAAACTTTTTACTCTTATATAGTGTCATCACACCAGTATTCCCATCCTTCTCTTGCTCCTTTCTAACTGGTTCGTCTTCCTCTTCACTCTCTTCTACTTAATCTCTTTTACTCTTATGTAGTGTCATCACACCAGTATTCCCATCCTTCTCTTGCTCCTTTCTAACTGGTTCGTATTTCTCTTCAATCTCTTCTACTTAATCTTTTATACTCTTATGTAGTGTCATCACACCAGTATTCCCATCCTTCTCTTGCTCCTTTCTAACTGGTTCGTCTTTCTCTTCACTCTCTTCTACTTAATCTTTTTTACTCTTATGTAGTGTCATCACACCAGTATTCCCATCCTTCTCTTACCCCTTTCTAACTGGTTCGCCTTCCTCTTCATTCTCTTCTACTTAATCTTTTTTACACTTATGTAGTGTCATCACACCAGTATTCCCATCCTTCTCTTGCTCCTTTCTAACTGGTTCGTCTTTCTATACAATCTCTTCTACTTAATATTTTTTACTCTTATGTGATGTCATCACACCAGTATTCCCATCCTTCTCTTGCTCCTTTCCTTTATTTCCAACTTTCTCTTCCTCTCTTCTACTTAATCTTTTACTCTTATGTAGTGTCATCACACCAGTATTCCCATCAGCTTCTCTTGCTCCTTTCCTAACTGGTTCGTCTTTCTCTTCAATCTCTTCTACTTAATCTTTTTTACTCTTATGTAGTGTCATCACACCAGTATTCCCATCCTTCTCTTGCTCCTTTCTAACTGGTTCGTCTTCCTCTTCAATCTCTTCTAATTAATCTTTTTTACTCTTATGTAGTGTCATCACACCAGTATTCCCATCCTTCTCTTGCTCCTTTCTAACTGGTTCGTCTTTCTCTTCCTCTCTTCTACTTAATCTTTTTTACTCTTATGTAGTGTCATCACACAGTATTCCCATCCTTCTCTTGCTCCTTTCTAACTGGTTCGTCTTTCTCTTCAATCTCTTCTGTAATCTTTTTACTCTTATGTAGTGTCATCACACCAATGTTCCCATCCTTCTCTTGCTCCTTTCTAACTGGTTCGTCTTTCTCTTCAATCTCTTCTACTTAATCTCTTTTACTCTTATGTAGTGTCATCACACCAGTATTCCCATCCTTCTCTTGCTCCTTTCTAACTGGTTCGTCTTCCTCTTCACTCTCTTCTGTAATCTTTTACTCTTATGTAGTGTCATCACCAATATTCCCATCCTTCTCTTCCTCCTTTCTAACTGGTTCGTATTTCTCTTCAATCTCTTCTACTTAATCTTTTATACTCTTATGTAGTGTCATCACACCAGTATTCCTCCTTCTCTTCCTCCTTTCTAACTGGTTCGTATTTCGGTTCAATCTCTCTTCTACTTAATCTTTTATACTCTTATGTAGTGTCATCACAATTATTCCCATCCTTCTCTTGCTCCTTTCTAACTGGTTCGTCTTTCTCTTCAATCTCTTCTACTTAATCTTTTTTACTCTTATGTAGTGTCATCACACCAGTATTCCCATCCTTCTCTTGCTCCTTTCTAACTGGTTCGTCTTCCTCTTCACTCTGCTACTTAATGCTTTTACTCTTATGTAGTGTCATCGCAGTATTCCCCATCCTTCTCTTCCTCCTTTCTAACTGGTTCGTATTTCTCTTCAATCTCTTCTAACTTAATCTTTTTACTCTTATTTAGTGTCATCACACCAGTATTCCCATCCTTCTCTTGCTCCTTTCTAACTGGTTCGTCTTTCTCTTCAATCTCTTCTGTAATCTTTTTACTCTTATGTAGTGTCATCACACCAGTATTCCTCCTTCTCTTGCTCCTTTCTAACTGGTTCATCCTTCCTCTTCACTCTCTTCTACTTAATCTCTTTTACTCTTATGTAGTGTCATCACACCAGTATTCCCATCTACTCTTGCTCTTTCTAACTGGTTCGTATTTCTCTTCAATCTCTTCTACTTAATCTTTTATACTCTGTAGTGTCATCACACCCGTGTTATCCTTCTCTTGCTCCTTTCTAACTGGTTCGTCTTTCTCTTCAATCTCTTCTACTTAATCTTTTATACTCTTATGTAGTGTCATCACACCAGTATTCCCATCCTTCTCTTGCTCCTTTCTAACTGGTTCGTCTTTCTCTTCCTCTCTCTTCTACTTAATCTTTTTTTACTCTTATGTAGTGTCATCACACCAGTATTCCCATCCTTCTCCTGCTCCTTTCTAACTGGTTCAAATGTTTCTCTTCACTCTCTTCTACTTAATCTTTTTTACTCTTATGTAGTGTCATCACACCAGTATTCCCATCCTTCTCTTGCTCCTTTCTAACTGGTTCATCTTTCTCTTCACTCTCTTCTACTTAATCTTTTTTACTCTTATGTAGTGTCATCACACCAGTATTCCCATCCTTCTCTTTCCTTTCTAACTGGTTCGTCTTTCTCTTCAATCTCTTCTACTTAATCTTTTTTTACTCTTATGTAGTGTTATCACACCAGTATTCCTCCTTCTCTTGCTCCTTTCTAACTGGTTCGTCTTCCTCTTCAATCTCTTCTACTTAATCTTTTTTACTCGTATGTAGTGCCATCACACCAGTATTCCCATCCTTCTCTTGCTCCTTTCTAACTGGTTCGTCTTTCTCTTCACTCTCTTCTACTTAATCTTTTTTACTCTTATGTAGTGTCATCACACCAGTATTCCCATCCTTCTCTTGCCCCTTTCTAACTGGTTCGCCTTCCTCTTCACTCTCTTCTACTTAATCTTTTTTACTCTTATGTAGTGTCATCACACCAGTATTCCCATCCTTCTCTTTCTCCTTTCTAACTGGTTCGTCTTTCTCTTCAATCTCTTCTACTTAATCTTTTTTACTCCTATGTAGTGTCATCACACCAGTATTCCCATCTTTCTCTTGCTCCTTTCTAACTGGTTCGTCTTTCTCTTCACTCTCTTCTACTTAATCTTTTTTACACTTATGTAGTGTCATCAGACCAGTATTCCCATCCTTCTCTTGCTCCTTTCTAACTGGTTCGTCTTTCTCTTCAATCTCTTCTACTTAATATTTTTTACTCTTATGTAGTGTCATCACACCAGTATTCCCATCCTTCTCTTGCTCCTTTCTAACTGGTTCGTCTTTCTCTTCAATCTCTTCTACTTAATCTTTTTTACTCTTATGTAGTGTCATCACACCAGTATTCCCATCCTTCTCTTCCTCCTTTCTAACTGGTTCGTCTTTCTCTTCAATCTCTTCTACTTAATCTTTTTTACTCTTATGTAGTGTCATCACACCAGTATTCCCATCCTTCTCTTGCTCCTTTCTGACTGGTTCGTCTTCCTCTTCACTCTCTTCTACTTAATCTCTTTTACTCTTATGTAGTGTCATCACACCAGTATTCCCATCCTTCTCTTGCTCCTTTCTAACTGGTTCGTATTTCTCTTCAATCTCTTCTACTTAATCTTTTATACTCTTATGTAGTGTCATCACACCAGTATTCCCATCCTTCTCTTGCTCCTTTCTAACAGGTTCGTCTTTCTCATCAATCTCTTCTACTTAATCTTTTTTGCTCTTATGTAGTGTCATCACACCAGTATTCCCATCCTTCTCTTGCTCCTTTCTAACTGGTTCATCTTTTCTTCACTCTCTACTACTTAATCTTTTTTACTCTTATGTAGTGTCATCACACCAGTATTCCCATCCTTCGCTTGCTCCTTTCTAACTGGTTCGTCTTTCTCTTCAATCTCTTCCACTTAATATTTTTTACTCTTATGTAGTGTCATCACACCAGTATTCCCATCCTTCTCTTGCTCCTTTCTAACTGGTTCTTCTTCCTTCTTCACTCTCTTCTACTTAATCTTTTTTACTCTTATGTAGTGACATCACACAGTATTCCCATCCTTCTCTTGCTCCTTTCTAACTGGTTCGTCTTTCTCTTCAATCTCTTCTACTTAATCTTTTTCCTCTTATGTAGTGTCATCACACCAGTATTCCCATCTTTCTCTTGCTCCTTTCTAACTGGTTCGTCTTTCTCTTCCTCTCTTCTACTTAATCTTTTTTTACTCTTATGTAGTTTCATCACACCAGTATTCCCATCCTTCTCTTGCTCCTTTCTAACTGGTTCGTCTTTCTCTTCAATCTCTTCTACTTAATCTTTTTTACTCTTATGTAGTGTCATCACACCAGTATTCCCATCCTTCTCTTGCTCCTTTCCAACTGGTTCGTCTATCTCTTCAATCTCTTCAACTTAATCTTTTTTACTCTTATGTAGTGTCCTCCCACCAGTATTCCCATCTTTCTCTTGCTCCTTTCTAACTAGTTCGTCTTTCTCTTCCTCTCTTCTACTTAATCTTTTTTACTCTTATGTAGTGTCATCACACCAGTATTCCCATCCTTCTCTTGCTCCTTTCTAACTGGTTCGTCTTTCTCTTCCTCTCTTCTACTTAATCTTTTATACTCTTATGTAGTGTCATCACACCTGTATTCACATCCTTCTCTTGCTACTTTCTCACTGGTTCGTCTTTCTCTTCACTCTCTTCTAATTAATCTTTTTTACTCTTATGTAGTGTCATCACACCAGTATTCCCATCCTTCTCTTGCTCCTTTCTAACTGGTTCGTCTTTCTCTTCAATCTCTTCTACTTAATCTTTTTTTACTCTTATGTAGTGTCATCACACCAGTATTCCCATCCTTCTCTTGCTCCTTTCTAACTGGTTCGTCTTTCTCTTCAATCTCTTCTACTTAATCTTTTTTACTCTTATGTAGTGTCATCACACCAGTATTCCCATCCTTCTCTTGCTCCTTTCTAACTGGTTCGTCTTTATCTTCAATCTCTTCTACTTAATCTTTTTACTCTTATGTAGTGTCATCACACCTGTATTCCCATCCTTCTCTTGCTCCTTTCTAACTGGTTCGTCTTCCTCTTCACTCTCTTCTACTTAATCTTTTTTACTCTTATGTGAGTATCATCACCAGTATTCCCATCCTTCACTTGCTCCTTTCTAACTGGTTCATCTTTTCTTCCTCTCTTCTACTTAATCTTTTTTTACTCTTATGTAGTGTCATCACACCAGTATTCCCATCCTTCTCTTGCTCCTTTCTAACTGGTTCGTCTTTATCTTCAATCTCTTCTACTTAATCTTTTTTACTCTTATGTAGTGTCATCACACCTGTATTCCCATCCTTCTCTTGCTCCTTTCTAACTGGTTCGTCTTCCTCTTCCTCTCTTCTACTTAATCTTTTTTACTCTTATGTGGTGTCATCACACCAGTATTCCCATCCTTCACTTGCTCCTTTCTAACTGGTTCATCTTTTCTTCACTCTCTTCTACTTAATCTTTTTACTCTTATGTAGTGTCATCACAGTATTCCGATCCTTCTCTTGCTCCTTTCTAACTGGTTCATCTTTTTCTTCCTCTCTTCTACTTAATCTTTTTACTCTTATGTAGTGTCATCACACCAGTATTCCCATCCTTCGCTTGCTCTAACTGGTTCGTCTTCTTCTTCAATCTCTTCCACTTAATATTTTTTACTCTTATGTAGTGTCATCACCAGTATTCCCATCCTTCTCTTGCTCCTTTCTAACTGGTTCGTCTTTCTCTTCAATCTCTTCTACTTAATCTTTACTCTATGTAGTGTCATCACACCTGTATTCCCATCCTTCTCTTGCTCCTTTCTAACTGGTTCGCCTTCTCCTCTTCACTCTCTTCTACTTAATCTTTTTACTCTTATGTAGTGTCATCACACCAGTATTCCCATCCTTCTCTTGCTCCTTTCTAACTGGTTCGTTCTTTCTCTTCAATCTCTTCACTTAATCTTTTTCCTCTTATGTAGTGTCATCACACCAGTATTCCCATCTTTCTCTTGCTCCTTTCTAACTGGCTCATTCTTTCTCTTCACTCTCTTCTACTTAATCTTTTTTAATTTTATGTAGTTTCATCACACCAGTATTCCCATCCTTCTCTTGCTCCTTTCTAACTGGTTCGTCTTTTCTTCAATCTCTTCACTTAATCTTTTACTTTATGTAGTGTCATCACAATTCAGTATTCCCATCCTTCTTGCTCCTTTCCAACTGGTTCGTCTATCTCTTCAATCTCTTCAACTTAATCTTTTACTCTTATGTAGTGTCCTCACACCAGTATTCCCATCTTTCTCTTGCTCCTTTCTAACTAGTTCGTCTTTTCTCTACCTCCCTTTCTACTTAATCTTTTTACTCTTATGTAGTGCCATCACACCAGTATTCCATCCTTCTCTTTGCTCCTTTCTAACTGGTTCGTCTTTCTCTTCACTCGTCTACTTAAACTTTTTTACTCTTATGTAGTGTCATCACACCAGTATTCATCCTTCTCTTGCTCCTTTCTAACTGGTTCGCCTCTCCTCTTCACTCTCTTCTACTTAATCTTTTTTACTCTTTATGTAGTGTCATCACACCAGTATTCCCATCCTTCTCTTGCTCCTTTCTAACTGGTTCGTCTTTCTCTTCAATATCTTCTACTTAATCTTTTTTACTCTTATGTAGTGTCATCACACCAGTATTCCCATCCTTCTCTTGCTCCTTTCTAACTGGTTCGCCTTCCTCTTCACTTCTTCTACTTAATCTACTCTTATGTAGTGTCATCACACCAGTATTCCCATCCTTCTTGCTCCTTTTTCTCTTTAACTGGTTCGTCTTTCTCTTCAATCTCTTCTACTTAATCTTTTTACTCTTTTATGTAGTGTCATCACACCAGTATTCCCATCTTTCTCTTGCTCCTTTCTAACTGGTTCGTCTTTCTCTTCACTCTCTTCTACTTAATCTTTTTTACTCTTATGTAGTGTCATCACACCAGTATTCCCATCCTTCTCTTGCTAGTTCTCTAACTGGTTCGTCTTTCTCTTCACTCTTCTACTTAATCTTTTATACTCTTATGTAGTGTCATCACACCTGTATTCACATCCTTCTCTTTGCCAGTTCTTTCTCACTGGTTCGTTCTTCTCTTCACTCTCTTCTAATTAATCTTTTACTTCCTTATGTAGTGTCATCACACCAGTATTCCCATCCTTCTTGCTCCTTTCTAACTGGTTCGTCTTTCTCTTCAATCTCTCTTCTACTTAATCTTTTTAATCTATGTAGTGTCATCACACCAGTATTCCCATCCTTCTCTTGCTCCTTTCTAACTGGTTCGTCTTTCTTCAATCTCTCTTCTACTTAATCTTTTTTTACTCTTATGTGGTGTCATCACACCAGTATTCCCATCCTCTCTTGCTCCTTTCTAACTGGTTCATCTTTATCTTCAATCTCTTCTACTTAATCTTTTTTCTCTTATGTAGTGTCATCACACCTGTATTCCCATCCTTCTTTGCTCCTTTCTAACTGGTTCGTCTTCCTCTTCACTCTTCTACTTAATCTTTTTACTCTTATGTAGTGTCATCACACCAGTATTCCCATCCTTCTCTTGCTCCTTTCTAACTGGTTCATCTTTTTTCACTCTCTTCTACTTAATCTTTTTACTCTTATGTAGTGTCATCACACCAGTATTCCCATCCTTTCTCTTGCTCCTTTCTAACTGGTTCGTCTTTCTCTTCAATCTCTTCTACTTAATCTTTTTTACTCTTATGTAGTGTCATCACACCAGTATTCCCATCCTTCTCTTGCTCCTTTCAACTGGTTCGTCTATCTCTTCAACTTCTTCAACTTAATCTTTTTTACTCTTATGAAGTGTCCTCACACCAGTATTCCCATCTTTCTCTTGCTCCTTTCTAACTGGTTCGTCTTTCTCTTCACTCTCTTCTACTTTAATCTTTTAGCTCTTATGTAGTGCCATCACACCAGTATTCCCATCCTTCTCTTGCTCCTTTCTAACTGGTTCGTCTTTCTTTCACTCTCGTCTACTTACCCTTTGCCTCTTATGTAGTGTCATCACACCAGTATTCCATCCTTCTTGCCTTCTAACTGGATCGCCTTCCTCTTCACTTTCTTCTACTTAATCTTTTACTCTTATGTAGCTTCATCACAGTATTCCCATCCTTCTCTTGCTCCTTTCTAACTGGTTCGCCTCCTCTTCACTCTCTACTTAATCTTTTTACCTTATGTAGTGTCATCACACCAGTATTCCTGTCCTCTTCTTGTCTTCTAACTCTGCCTTGTCTTCCTCTTCACTTTGTCTACTTCACCTTTGCCTTTATGTAGTGTCATCACACCAGTATTCCCATCCTTCTCTTGCTCCTTTCTAACTGGTTCGCCTTCTCTCTTTCACTCTCTTCTACTTAATCTTTTTTACTCTTATGTAGTGTCATCACACCAGTATTCATCCTCTTTGCTCCTTTCTAACTGGTTCGTCTTTCTCTTCACTCTCTTCTACTTTAATCTTTACTCTTATGCAGTGTCATCACACCAGTATTCCCATCCTTCTCTTTGCCCCTTTCTAACTTGCCCATCTTTCTTTTACTCTCTTCTACTTAATCTTTACTCTTATGTAGTGTCATCACACCAGTATTCCCATCCTTCTCTTGCTCCTTTCTAACTGTCTTCTGTCTTTCTCTTCACTCTCTTCTACTAATCTTTTATACTCTTATGTAGTGTCATCACACCATATTCACATCCTCTCTTGCTCCTTTCACTGAATGTCTCTCTCTTCACTCTCTTCTAATTAATCTTTTTACTCTTATGTAGTGTCATCACACCAGTATTCCCATCCTTCTTGCTCCTTTCTAACTGGTTCGTCTTTCTCTTCACCTCTCTTACTTATCCTTTTTACTCTTGTATAGTGTCATCACACCAGTATTCCCATCCTTCTCTTGCTCCTTTCTAACTGGTTCGCCTTCCTCTTCACTCTCTTCTACTTAATCTTTTTACTCTTATGTAGTGTCATCACACCAGTATTCCCATCCTTCTCTCTTGCTCCTTTCTAACTGGTTCGTCTTTCTCTCTCACTCCTCTTCTACTTAATCTTTACTCTTATGTAGTGTCATCACACCAGTATTCCCATCCTTCTCTTACTCCTTTCTAACTGGTTCGTCTTCCTCTTCACTCTCTCTCTCTCTCTCTTCTACTTAATCTTTTTTACTCTTATGTAGTGTCATCACAGCTCTATTCCCATCCTTCACTTGCTCCTTTCTAACTGTCTGTCTTTCTCTTTCACTCTCTCTCACTTAATCTTTTTACTCTATGTAGTGTCATCACAATCAGCATTCCATCCTTCTCTGTTCTCTAACTGGTTCGTCTCTCTTTCTCTCACTTTCTCTACTAATCTCTTTTTTACTCTTATGTAGTGTCATCACACCAGTATTCCCATCCTCTCTTGCTCCTTTCTAACTGGTTCGTCTTTCTTCACTCTCGTCTACTTAATCATTTTTACTCTTAAGTAGTGTCATCACACCAGTATTCCCATCCTTCTCTTTGTTCTTTTCAACTGATCTGGGTTTCCTTCACTTCTCTTCTACTTAATCTTTTTACTCTATGTAGTTTCATCACACCAGTATTCCCATCCTTCTCTTGCTCCTTTCTAACTGCTCTGCCTCCTTCACTCTTCTACTTAATTCCTTTTACTTCTATGTAGTGTCATCACACCAGTATTCCCATCCTTCTTCTTCTTGCTCCTTTCTAACTGGTTCGTCTTCCTCTTCACTCTCGTCTACTTAATCTTTTACTCTTATGTAGTGTCATCACACCAGTATTCCCATCCTTCACTTGCTCCTTTCTAACTGGTTCGCCTTCCTCTTCACTCTCTTCTACTTAATCTTTTTTACTCTTATGTAGTGTCATCACACCAGTATTCCCATCCTTCTCTTACTCCTTTCTAACTGGTTCGTCTTTCTCTTCACTCTCTTCTACTTAATCTTTTTTACTCTTATGTAGTGTCATCACACCAGTATTCCCATCCTTCTCTTGCTCCTTTCTAACTGGTTCATCTTTTCTTTACTCTCTTCTACTTAATCTATTTTACTCTTATGTAGTGTCATCACACCAGTATTACCATCCTTCTCTTGCTCCTTTCTAACTAGTTCGTCTTTCTCTTCACTCTCTTCTACTTAATCTTTTATACTCTTATGTAGTGTCATCACACCTGTATTCACATCCTTCTCTTGCTCCTTTCTCACTGGTTCGTCTTTCTCTTCACTCTCTTCTAATTAATCTTTTTTACTCTTATGTAGTGTCATCACACCAGTATTCCCATCCTTCTCTTGCTCCTTTCTAACTGGTTCGTCTTTCTTCAATTCTCTTCTACTTAATCTTTTTTACTCTTATGTAGTGTCATCACACCAGTATTCCCATCCTTCTCTTGCTCCTTTCTAACTGGTTCGCCTTCCTCTTCACTCTCTTCTACTTAATCTTTTTTACTCTTATGTAGTGTCATCACACCAGTATTCCCATCCTTCTCTTGCTCCTTTCTAACTGGTTCGTCTTTCTCTTCACTCTCTTCTACTTAATCTTTTTTACTCTTATGTAGTGTCATCACACCAGTATTCCCATCCTTCTCTTACTCCTTTCTAACTGGTTCGTCTTCCTCTTCACTCTCTTCTACTTAATCTTTTTTACTCTTATGTAGTGTCATCACAGCTCTATTCCAATCCTTCACTTGCTCCTTTCTAACTGGTTCGTCTTTCTCTTCACTCTCTTCTACTTAATCTTTTTTACTCTTATGTAGTGTCATCACACCAGTATTCCCATCCTTCTCTTGCTCCTTTCTAACTGGTTCGTCTTTCTCTTCACTCTCTTCTACTTAATCTTTTTTACTCTTATGTAGTGTCATCACACCAGTATTCCCATCCTTCTCTTGCTCCTTTATAACTGGTTCGTCTTTCTCTTCAATCTCTTCTACTTAAACTTTTTTACTCTTATGTAGTGTCATCACACCAGTATTCCCATCCTTCTCTTGCTCCTTTCTAACTGGTTCGTCTTTCTCTTCAATCTCTTCTACTTAATCTTTTTTACTCTTATGTAGTGTCATCACACCAGTATTCCCATCTTTCTCTTGCTCCTTTCTAACTGGTTCGTCTTTCTCTTCACTCTCTTCTACTTAATCTTTTTTACTCTTATGTAGTGTCATCACACCAGTATTCCCATCCTTCTCTTGCTCCTTTCTAACTGGTTCGTCTTTCTCTTCACTCTCTTCTACTTAATCTTTTTTACTCTTATGTAGTGTCATCACACCAGTATTCCCATCCTTCTCTTGCTCCTTTCTAACTGGTTCGTCTTTCTCTTCAATCTCTTCTACTTAATCTTTTTTACTCTTATGTAGTGTCATCACACCAGTATTCCCATCCTTCTCTTGCTCCTTTCTAACTGGTTCGTCTTTCTCTTCACTCTCTTCTACTTAATCTTTTTTACTCTTATGTAGTGTCATCACACCAGTATTCCCATCCTTCTCTTGCTCCTTTCTAACTGGTTCGTCTTTCTCTTCAGTCTCTTCTACTTAATCTTTTTTACTCTTATGTAGTGTCATCACACCAGTATTCCCATCCTTCTCTTGCTCCTTTCTAACTGGTTCGTCTTTCTCTTCAATCTCTTCTACTTAATCTTTTTACTCTTATGTAGTGTCATCACACCAGTATTCCCACCCTTCTCTTGCTCCTTTCTAAGTGGTTCGTCTTTATCTTCAATCTCTTCTACTTAATCTTTTTTACTCTTATGTAGTGTCATCACACCTGTATTCCCATCCTTCTCTTGCTCCTTTCTAACTGGTTCGTCTTCCTCTTCACTCTCTTCTACTTAATCTTTTTTACTCTTATGTAGTGTCATCACACCAGTATTCCCATCCTTCTCTTGCTCCTTTCTAACTGGTTCATCTTTCTCTTCACTCTCTTCTACTTAATCTTTTTTACTCTTATGTAGTGTCATCACACCAGTATTCCCATCCTTCTCTTGCTCCTTTCTAACTGGTTCGTCTTCTCTTCAATCTCTTCTACTTAATCTTTTTTACTCTTATGTAGTGTCATCACACCTGTATTCCCATCCTTCTCTTGCTCCTTTCTAACTGGTTCGTCTTTCTCTTCAATCTCTTCTACTTAATATTTTTTACTCTTATGTAGTGTCATCACACCAGTATTCCCATCCTTCACTTGCTCCTTTCCAACTGGTTCGTCTATCTCTTCAATCTCTTCAACTTAATCTTTTTTACTCTTATGTAGTGTCCTCACACCAGTATTCCCATCTTTCTCTTGCTCCTTTCTAACTGGTTCGTCTTTCTCTTCACTCTCTTCTACTTAATCTTTTTTACTCTTATGTAGTGCCATCACACCAGTATTCCCATCCTTCTCTTGCTCCTTTCTAACTGGTTCGTCTTTCTCTTCACTCTCGTCTACTTAAACTTTTTTACTCTTATGTACTGTCATCACACCAGTATTCCCATCCTTCTCTTGCTCCTTTCTAACTGGTTCGCCTTCCTCTTCACTCTCTTCTACTTAATCTTTTTTACTCTTATGTAGTGTCATCACACCAGTATTCCCATCCTTCTCTTGCTCCTTTCTAACTGGTTCGTCTTTCTCTTCAATCTCTTCTACTTAATATTTTTTACTCTTATGTAGTGTCATCACAGCAGTATTCCCATCCTTCTCTTGCTCCATTCTAACTGGTTCGCATTCCTCTTCACTCTCTTCTACTTAATCTTTTTTACTCTTATGTAGTGTCATCACACCAGTATTCCCATCCTTCTCTTGCTCCTTTCTAACTGGTTCGTCTTTCTCTTCAATCTCTTCTACTTAATCTTTTTTACTCTTATGTAGTGTCATCACACCAGTATTCCCATCTTTCTCTTGCTCCTTTCTAACTGGTTCGTCTATCTCTTCAACCTCTTCTACTTAATCTTTTTACTCTTATGTAGTGTCATCACACCTGTATTCCCATCCTTCTCTTGCTCCTTTCTAACTGGTTCGTCTTTCTCTTCAATCTCTTCTACTTAATCTTTTTACTCTTAGTGTCATCACACCAGTAATTCCATCTTTCTCTTGCTCCTTTCTAACTGGTTCGTCTTTCTCTTCAATCTCTTCTACTCTAATATTTTTTACTTTATGTAGTGTCATCACACCAGTATTCCCATCCTTCTCTTGCTCCTTTCTAACTGGTTCGCCTTCCTCTTCACTCTCTTCTACTTAATATTTTTTACTCTTATAGTGTCATCACACCAGTATTCCCATCCTTCTCTTGCTCCTTTCTAACTGGTTCGTCTTTCTCTTCAATCTCTTCTACTTAATATTTTTTACTCTTATGTAGTGTCATCACACCAGTATTCCCATCCTTCTTGCACCTTTCTAACTGGTTCGTCTTTCTCTTCAATCTCTTCTACTTAATATTTTTTACTCTTATAGTGTCATCACACCAGTATTCCCATCCTTCTCTTGCTCCTTTCCAACTGGTTCGTCTATCTCTTCAATCTCTTCTACTTAATCTTTACTCTTATATAGTGTCATCACACCAGTATTCCCATCCTTCTCTTGCTCCTTTCTAACTGGTTCGTCTTTCTCTTCACCTTCTACTTAATCTTTTTTACTCTTATGTAGTGTCATCACACCAGTATTCCCATCCTTCTCTTGCTCCTTCTAAACTGGTTCGTCTTTCTCTTCAATCTCTTCTACTTAATCTTTTTACTCTTATGTAGTGTCATCACACCAGTATTCCCATCCTTCTCTTGCTCCTTTCTAACTGGTTCGTCTTCCTCTCTCAATCTCTTCTACTTAATCTTTTTTACTCTTATGTAGTGCTATCACACCAGTATTCCCATCCTTCTCTTGCTCCTTTCTAACTGGTTCGTCTTTCTCTTCACTCTCGTCTACTTAATCTTTTTTACTCTTATGTAGTGTCATCACACCAGTATTCCCATCCTTCTCTTGCTCCTTTCTAACTGGTTCGTCTTTCTCTTCACTCTCTTCTACTTAATCTTTTATACTCTTATGTAGTGTCATCACACCTGTATTCACATCCTTCTCTTTGTCTTTCTCACTGGATCGTCTTTCTCTTCCTCTCTTCTAATTAATCTTTTTCTTATCTCCATGTAGTGTCATCACACCAGTATTCCCATCCTTCTCTTGCTCCTTTCTAACTGGTTCGTCTTTCTCTTCCAATCTCTTCTGCTTAATCTTTTTACTCTTATGTAGTGTCATCACACCAGTATTCCCATCCTTCTCTTGCTCCTTTCTAACTTTGGTTCGTCTTTCTCTTCAATCTCTTCTACTTAATCTTTTTTACTCTTATGTAGTGTCATCACCAGTATTCCCATCCTTCTCTTGCTCCTTTCTAACTGGTTCGTCTTTCTCTTCCTCTCTTCTACTTAATCTTTTATACTCTTGTAGCAGTGTCATCACCTGTGATACATCCCTTCTCTTGCTCCTTTCTAACTGGTTCGTCTTTCTCTTCACTCTCTTCTACTTAATCTTTTTACTCTTATGTAGTGTCATCACACCAGTATTCCCATCAACTATGTGCTCCTTTTCTTCGTTCGTCTTTCTCTTCGTCTCTTCTACTTAATCTTTTTTTACTCTTATGTAGTGTCATCACACCGGTATTCCCATCCTTCTCTTGCTCCATTTCTAACTGGTTCGTCTTTATATTTAGTCTCTTCTACTTAATCTTTTTACTCTTATGTAGTGTCATCACACCAGTATTCACATCCTTCTCTTGCCTCTCCTTTCTAACTGGTTCGTCTTCCTCTTCACTCTCTTCTACTTAATCTTTTACTCTTATGTAGTGTCATCACACCAGTATTCCCATCCTTCTCTTGCTCCTTTCTAACTGGTTCATCTTTCTCTACACTCTCTTCTACTTAATCTTTTACTCTTATGTAGTGTCATCACACCAGTATTTCTGATATTCTCTTGCTCCTTTCTAACTGGTTCGTCTTTCTCTTTAATCTCTTCTACTTAATCTTTTACTCTTATGTAGTGTCATCACCAAGTATTCCCATCCTTCTCTTGCTCCTTTCTAGCTTTGGTTCGTCTTTCTCTTCAATCTCTTCTACTTAATCTTTTTACTCTTATGTAGTGTCATCTTTCCAAGTATTCCCATCTTTCTCTTGCTCATTTTCTAACTGGTTCGCCTTCCTCTTCCTCTCTTCTACTTAATATTTTTACTCTTATGTAGTGTCATCTGCACACCAGTATTCCCATCTCTTCTCTTGCTCCTTTCTAACTGGTTCGTCTTTCTCTTCAATCTCTTCTACTTAATATTTTTTTTTACTCTTATTGTAGTGTCATACATAAGTATTCATCATCCTTCTCTTGCTCCTTTCTAACTGGTTCGATACTCTCTTCAATCTCTTCTACTTAATATTTTTACTCTTGTAAATTGTCATCACACCAGTATTCCCATCCTTCTCTTGCTCCTTTCCAACTGGTTCGTCTATCTCTTCAATCTCTTCTACTTAATCTTTTTTACTCTTGTAGTGTCCATCACACCAGTATTCCCATCCTTCTCTTGCTCCTTTCCCAACTGGTTCGTCTTTCTCTTCAATCTCTTCTACTTAATCTTTTTTACTCTTCTTCTAGGTAGCCATGCTATTAATTCCCATCCTTCTCTTGCTCCTTTCTAACTGGTTCGTCTTTCTCTTCAATCTCTTCTACTTAATCTTTTTTACTCTTATGTGGTGTCATCACACCAGTATTCCCATCCTTCTCTTGCTCCTTTCTAACTGGTTCGTCTTTCTCTTCTCTCTTCTGCCAATCTTTTGTCTCTTATGTAGTGTCATCACAACTGTATTCACATCCTTCTCTTGCTCCTTTCTCACTGGTTCGTCTTCTCTTCACTCTCTTCTGAGTAAGATCTTTTTACTCTTATGTGGTGTCATCACACCAGTATTCCCATCCTTCTCTTGCTCCTTTCTAACTGGTTCGTCTTTCTCTTCAATCTCTTCTGTAATCTTTTTACTCTTATGTAGTGTCTTCACCAGTATTCCCATCCTTCTCTTGCTCCTTTTCTAACTGGTTCGTCTTTCTCTTCAATCTCTTCTACTTAATCTTTTTTTACTCTTATGTAGTGTCATCACCTGTATTCCCATCCTTCTCTTGCTCCTTTCTAACTGGTTCGTCTTTCTCTTCCAATCTCTTCTACTTAATCTTTTTACTCTTATGTAGTGTCATACCTGGTATTCCCTCCTTCTCTTGCTCCTTTCTAACTGGTTCGTCTTTACTCTTCCTCTCTTCTACTTAATCTTTTTTATACTCTTGTAGTGTCATCACACCTGTATTCACATCCTTCTCTTGCTCCTTTCTCACTGGTTCGTCTTTCTCTTCCTCTCTTCTACTTAATCTTTTACTTTCTTATGCTTAGTGTCATCATAGTCTATTTATCCTTCTCTTGCTCCTTTCTAACTGGTTCGTCTTTCTCTTCAATCTCTTCTACTTAATCTTTTACTCTTATGTAGTGCCATCACACCAGTATTCCCATCCTTCTCTTGCTCCTTTCTAACTGGTTCGTCTTCCTCTTAACTCTCTTCTACTTAATCTTTTTACTCTTATGTAGTGTCATCACACCAGTATTCCCATCCTTCTCTTGCTCCTTTCTAACTGGTTCATCTTTCTCTACACTCTCTTCTACTTAATCTTTTTTACTCTTATGTAGTGACATCACACCAGTATTCCCATCCTTCTCTTGCTCCTTTCTAACTGGTTCGTCTTCCTCTTCACTCTCTTCTACTTAATCTTTTTACTCTTATGTAGTGTCATCACACCAGTATTCCCATCCTTCTCTTGCTCCTTTCTAACTGGTTCGTCTTTCTCTTCAATCTCTTCTACTTAATCTTTTTTACTCTTATGTAGTGTCATCACACCAGTATTCCCATCCTTCTCTTGCTCCTTTCTAACTGGTTCGTCTTTATCTTCAATCTCTTCTACTTAATCTTTTTACTCTTATATGGTGCCATCACACAAGTATTCCCATCCTTCTCTTGCTCCTTTCTAACTGGTTCGTCTTTCTCTTCACTCTCGTCTACTTAATCTTTTTTACTCTTATGTAGTGTCATCCACAGTATTCCCATCCTTCTCTTGCTCCTTTCTAACTGGTTCGTCTTTCTCTTCACTCTCTTCTACTTAATCTTTTATACTCTTATGTAGTGTTATCACACCTGTATTCACATCCTTCTCTTGCTCCTTTCTCACTGGTTCGTCTTTCTCTTCACTCTCTTCTAATTAATCTTTTTACTCTTATGTAGCGTGTCATCACACTGGTATTTATCCTTCTCTTGCTCCTTTCTAACTGGTTCGTCTTTCTCTTCAATCTCTTCTACTTAATCTTTTTACTCTTATGTAGTCTGTCATCACACTGGCTTATTCCCATCCTTCTCTTGCTCCTTTCTAACTGGTTCGTCTTTCTCTTCAATCTCTTCTGCTTAATCTTTTTTTACTCTTATGGTATCATCACACCTGTATTCCCATCCTTCTCTTGCTCCTTTCTAACTGGTTCGTCTTTCTCTTCAATCTCTTCTACTTAATCTTTTTTACTCTTATGTAGTGTCATCACACCAGTATTCCCATCCTTCTCTTGCTCCTTTCTAACTGGTTCGTCTTTCTCTTCCTCTCTTCTACTTAATCTTTTATACTCTTATGTAGTGTCATCACACCTGTATTCTTGCTCTTCTCTTGCTCCTTTCTCACTGGTTCGTCTTTCTCTTCACTCTCTTCTACTTAATCTTTTTTACTCTTATGTAGTGTCCTCCACACCAGTATTCCCATTCTTCTCTTGCTCCTTTCTAACTGGTTCGTCTTTCTCTTCAATCTCTTCTACTTAATCTTTTTTACTCTTATGTAGTGTCATCACACCAAAGTATTCCCATCCTTCTCTTTCCTTTCTAACTGGTTCGTCTTATCTTCAATCTCTTCTGTAGCTTTTTTTACTCTTATGTGTGTCATCACACCAGTATTCCCATCCTTCTCTTGCTCCTTTCTAACTGGTTCGTCTTCCTCTTCACTCTCTTCTACTTAATCTTTTACTCTTATGTAGTGTCATCACACCATAGTATTCCCATCCTTCTCCTCCTTTCTAACTGGTTCATCTTTCTCTACACTCTCTTCTACTTAATCTTTTTTACTCTTATGTAGTGTCATCACACCAGTATTCCCATCCTTCTCTTGCTCCTTTCTAACTGGTTCGTCTTTCTCTTCAATCTCTTCTACTTAATCTTTTTTACTCTTATGTAGTGTCATCACACCAGTATTCCCATCCTTCTCTTGCTCCTTTCTAACTGGTTCGTCTTTCTCTTCAATCTCTTCTACTTAATATTTTTTACTCTTTTGTAGTGTCATCACACCAGTATTCCCATCCTTCTCTTGCTCCTTTCCAACTGGTTCGTCTATCTCTTCAATCTCTTCAACTTAATCTTTTTTACTCTTATGTAGTGTCCTCACACCAGTATTCCCATCTTTCTCTTGCTCCTTTCTAACTGGTTCGTCTTTCTCTTCCACTCTCTTCTACTTAATATTTTACTCTTATGTAGTGTCATCACACCAGTATTCCCATCCTTCTCTTGCTCCTTTCTAACTGGTTCGTCTTCCTCTTCAATCTCTTCTACTTAATCTTTTTTACTCTTATGTAGTGTCATCACAACAGTATTCCCATCCTTCTCTTGCTCCTTTCTAACTGGTTCGTCTTTCTCTTCAATCTCTTCTACTTAATCTTTTTTACTCTTATGTAGTGTCATCACACCTGTATTCCCGTCCTTCTCTTGCTCCTTTCTAACTGGTTCGTCTTCCTCTTCACTCTCTTCTACTTAATCTTTTTTACTCTTATGTAGTG
Organism: Ascarosepion bandense; assembly: GCA_037127315.1. Taxonomy (NCBI): domain Eukaryota; kingdom Metazoa; phylum Mollusca; class Cephalopoda; order Sepiida; family Sepiidae; genus Ascarosepion; species Ascarosepion bandense. The sequence goes on along the minus strand of JBBBDQ010001361.1, from coordinate 1,340,543 downwards.
TCATCACACCAGTATTCCCATCCTTCTCTTGCTCCTTTCTAACTGGTTCATCTTTCTCTTCTCTCTTCTACTTAATCTTTTTTACTCTTATGTAGTGTCATCACACCTGTATTCCCATCCTTCTCTTGCTCCTTTCTAACTGGTTCGTCTTCCTCTTCACTCTCTTCTACTTAATCTTTTTTACTCTTATGTAGTGTCATCACACCAGTATTCCCATCCTTCTCTTGCTCCTTTCTAACTGGTTCATCTTTCTCTTCACTCTCTTCTACTTAATCTTTTTTACTCTTATGTAGTGTCATCACACCAGTATTCCCATCCTTCTCTTGCTCCTTTCTAACTGGTTCATCTTTCTCTTCCACTCTCTTCTACTTAATCTTTTTTACTCTTATGTAGTGTCATCACACCAGTATTCCCATCCTTCTCCTGCTCCTTTCTAACTGGTTCGTCTTTCTCTTCAATCTCTTCTACTTAATCATTTTACTCTTATGTAGTGTCATCACACCAGTATTCCCATCCTTCTCTTGCTCCTTTCTAACTGGTTCGTCTTTCTTCAATCTCTTCTACTTAATCTTTTTTACTCTTATGTAGTGTCATCACACCAGTATTCCCATCCTTCTCTTGCTCCTTTCTAACTGGTTCGCCTTCCTCTTCACTCTCTTCTACTTAATCTTTTACTCCTATGTAGTGTCATCACACCAGTATTCCCATCCTTCTCTTGCTCCTTTCTAACTGGTTCGCTCCTCTCTTCAATCTCTTCTACTTAATCTTTTTACCCTATGTAGTGTCATCACACCTGTATTCCCATCCTTCTCTTGCTCCTTTCTAACTGGTTCATCTTTCTCTCTACCTTCTACTTAATCTTTTTACTCTTATGTAGTGTCATCACACCAGTATTCCCATCCTTCTCTTGCTCCTTTCTAACTGGTTCGTCTTTCTCTTCAATCTCTTCTACTTAATCTTTTTTACTCTTATGTAGTGTCATCACACCAGTATTCCCATCCTTCTCTTGCTCCTTTCTAACTGGTTCGTCTTTCTCTTCAATCTCTTCTACTTAATCTTTTTTACTCTTATGTAGTGTCATCACACCAGTATTCCCATCCTTCTCTTGCTCCTTTCTAACTGGTTCATCTTTCTCTTCACTCTCTTCTACTTAATCTTTTTTACTCTATGTAGTGTCATCACACCAGTATTCCCATCCTTCTCTTGCTCCTTTCTAACTGGTTCGTCTTTCTCTTCAATCTCTTCTACTTAATCTTTTTTACTCTTATGTAGTGTCATCACACCAGTATTCCCATCCTTCTCTTGCTCCTTTCTAACTGGTTCGTCTTTCTTCAATCTCTTCTACTTAATCTTTTTTACTCTTATGTAGTGTCATCACACCAGTATTCCCATCCTTCTCTTGCTCCTTTCTAACTGGTTCGTCTTTCTCTTCAATCTCTTCTACTTAACCTTTTTTACTCTTATGTAGTGTCATCACACCAGTATTCCCATCCTTCTCTTTGCTCCTTTCTAACTGGTTCGTCTTTATCTTCAATCTCTTCTCTACTTAATCTTTACTCTTATGTAGTGTCATCACACGTGTATTCCCTTCCTTCTCTTGCTCCTTTCTAACTGGTTCGTCTTTCTCTTCACTCTATTCTACTTAATCTTTTTACTCTTATGTAGTGTCATCACACCTGTATTCCCATCCTTCTCTTGCTCCTTTCTAACTGGTTCGTCTTTCTCTTCACTTATTCTACTTAATCTTTTTACTCTTATGTAGTGTCATCACACCTGTATTCCCATCCTTCTCTTGCTCCTTTCTAACTGGTTCGTTTTCCTCTTCACTCTCTTCTACTTAATCTTTTTACTCTTATGTAGTGTCATCACACCAGTATTCCCATCCTTCTCTTGCTCCTTTCTAACTGGTTCATCTTTCTCTTCACTCTCTTCTACTTAATTTTTTTTACTCTTATGTAGTGTCATCACACCAGTATTCCCATCCTTCTCTTGCTCCTTTCTAACTGGTTCGTCTTTCTCTTCAATCTCTTCTACTTAATATTTTTTACTCTTATGTAAGTGTCATCACACCCGTATTCCCATCCTTCTCTTGCTCCTTTCTAACTGGTTCGTCTTTCTCTTCACTCTCTTCTACTTAATCTTTTTTTACTCTTATGTAGTGTCATCACACCTGTATTCCCATCCTTCTCTTGCTCCTTTCTAACTGGTTCGTCTTCCTCTTCACTCTCTTCTACCTAATCTTTTTTACTCTTATGTAGTGTCATCACACCAGTATTCCCATCCTTCTCTTGCTCCTTTCTAACTGGTTCATCTTTCTCTTCACTCTCTTCTACTTAATCTTTACTCTTATGTAGTGTCATCTCACCTGTATTCCCATCCTTCTCTTGCTCCTTTCTAACTGGTTCATCTTTCTCTTCACTCTCTTCTACTTAATCTTTTTTACTCTTATGTAGTGTCATCACACCAGTATTCCCATCCTTCTCTTGCTCCTTTCTAACTGGTTCGTCTTTCTTTTAAATCTCTTCTACTTAATCTTTTTTACTCTTATGTAGTGTCATCACACCAGTATTCCCATCCTTCTCTTGCTCCTTTCTAACTGGTTCGTCTTTCTCTTCAATCTCTTCTACTTAATCTTTTTTACTCTTATGTAGTGTCATCACACCAGTATTCCCATCCTTCTCTTGCTCCTTTCTAACTGGTTCATCTTTCTCTTCACTCTCTTCTACTTAATCTTTTTTACTCTTATGTAGTGTCATCACACCAGTATTCCCATCCTTCTCTTGCTCCTTTCTAACTGGTTCATCTTTCTCTTCACTCTCTTCTACTTAATCTTTTTTACTCTTATGTAGTGTCATCACACCAGTATTCCCATCCTTCTCCTGCTCCTTTCTAACTGGTTCGTCTTTCTCTTCAATCTCGTCTACTTAATCTTTTTTACTCTTATGTAGTGTCATCACACCAGTATTCCCATCCTTCTCTTGCTCCTTTCTAACTGGTTCGTCTTTCTCTTCAATCTCTTCTACTTAATCTTTTTTACTCTTATGTAGTGTCATCACACCAGTATTCCCATCCTTCTCTTGCTCCTTTCTAACTGGTTCGCCTTCCTCTTCACTCTCTTCTACTTAATCTTTTTTACTCTTATGTAGTGTCATCACACCAGTATTCCCATCCTTCTCTTGCTCCTTTCTAACTGGTTCGTCTTTCTCTTCAATCTCTTCTACTTAATCTTTTTTACTCCTATGTAGTGTCATCACACCAGTATTCCCATCTTTCTCTTGCTCCTTTCTAACTGGTTCGTCTTTCTCTTCAATCTCTTCTACTTAATATTTTTTACTCTTATGTAGTGTCATCACACCAGTATTCCCATCCTTCTCTTGCTCCTTTCTAACTGGTTCGTCTTTCTCTTCAATCTCTTCTACTTAATATTTTTTACTCTTATGTAGTGTCATCACACCAGTATTCCCATCCTTCTCTTCCTCCTTTCTAACTGGTTCGTCTTTCTCTTCAATCTCTTCTACTTAATCTTTTTTACTCTTATGTAGTGTCATCACACCAGTATTCCCATCCTTCTCTTGCTCCTTTCTAACTGGTTCGTCTTCCTCTTCACTCTCTTCTACTTAATCTCTTTTACTCTTATGTAGTGTCATCACACCTGTATTCCCATCCTTCTCTTCCTCCTTTCTAACTGGTTCGTATTTCTCTTCAATCTCTTCTACTTAATCTTTTATACTCTTATGTACTGTCATCACACCAGTATTCCCATCCTTCTCTTGCTCCTTTCTAACTGGTTCGTCTTTCTCTTCAATCTCTTCTACTTAATCTTTTTTGCTCTTATGTAGTGTCATTACACCAGTATTCCCATCCTTCTCTTGCTCCTTTCTAACTGGTTCGTCTTTCCTTCAATCTCTTCTACTTAATCTTTTTTACTCTTATGTAGTGTCATCACACCAGTATTCCCATCCTTCTCTTGCTCCTTTCTAACTGGTTCGTCTTCCTCTGTTCCCCTTCTACTTAATCTTTTTACTCTTATGTAGTGCCATCACACCAGTATTCCCATCCTCTTGCTCCTTTCTAACTGGTTCGTCTTTCTCTTCACTCGTCTACTTAATCTTTTTTACTCTTATGGAAAAGTCATCACACCAGTATTCCCCATCCTTCTCTTGCCTCTTCTCTAACTGGTTCGTCTTTCTCTCTTCTACTCTCTTCTACTTAATCTTTTATACTTTATGAAAAGTCATCACACCTGTATTCACATCCTTCTCTCTCTCTTGCTCCTTTCTCACTGGTTCGTCTTTCTCTTCACTCTCTTTCTAATTAATCTTTTCTTACTCTTATGTAGTGTCACCACACCAGTATTCCCATCCTTCTCTTGCTCCTTTCTAACTGGTTCGTCTTTCTCTTCAATCTCTTCTACCTCACCTTTTTTACTCTTATGTAGTGTCATCACACCAGTATTCCCCATCCTTCTTGTCTCTTTCTTAACTGGTTCGTCTTTCTCTTCAATCTCTTCTACTTAATCTTTTTTACTCTATGTAGTGTCATCACACCAGTATTCCCATCCTTCTTTGCTCCTTTCTAACTGGTTCGTCTTTCTCTTCACTCTCTCTTCTACTTAATCTTTTATACTCTTATGTAGTGTCATCACACCCGTATTCACATCCTTCTCTCTTGCTCCTTTCTAACTGGTTCGTCTTTCTCTTCACTCTCTTTCTACTTAATCTTTTTTACTCTTATGTAGTGTCATCACACCAGTATTCCCATCCTTCTCTTGCTTTTCTAACTGGTTCGTCTTTCTCTTCAATCTCTTTCACTTAATCTTTTTTACTCTTTATGTAGTGTCATCACACCAGTATTCTATCCTTCTTGCTCCTTTTCAACTGGTTCGTCTTTATCTTCAATCTCTTCTACTTAATCTTTTTTACTCTAGTGTAGTGTCATCACACCAGTATTCCCATCCTTTCTTGCTCCTTTCTAACTGGTTCGTCTTTCACTCTCTTCTACTTAATCTTTTATACCTATGTAGTGTCATCACACCAGTATTCCCCATCCTTCTCTTGCTCCTTTCAACTGGTTCATCTTTCTCTACCCCTCTTCTGTTTTACCCTTTTTACTTTATGTAGTGTCATCACACCAGTATTCCATCCTTCTCTTGCTCCTTTCTAACTGGTTCGTCTTTCTCTTCAATCTCTTCTACTTAATCTTTTTACTCTTATGTAGTGTCATCACACCAGTATTCCCCATCCTTCTCTTGCTCCTTTCTAACTGGTTCGTCTTTCTCCTTCAATCCTTCTACTTTTAATCTTTTACTTTATGTAGTGTCATCACACCAGTAGTCTCCATCTTTCTCTTGCTCCTTTCTAACTGGTTCGCCTTCCTCTTCACTCTCTTCTACGAATATTTTTTACTCTTATGTAGTGTCATCACACCAGTATTCCCATCCTTCTCTTTGCTCCTTTCTAACTGGTTCGTCTTTCTCTTTAATCTCTTCTACTTAATATTTTTTACTCTTATGTAGTGTCATCACACCAGTATTCTCATCCTTCTCTTGCTCCTTTCTAACTGGTTCGTCTTTCTCTTCAATCTCTTCTACTTAATATTTTTTACTCTTATGTAGTGTCATCACACCAGTATTCCCATCCTTCTCTTGCTCCTTTCCAACTGGTTCGTCTATCTCTTCAATCTCTTCTACTTAATCTTTTTTACTCTTATGTAGTGTCATCACACCAGTATTCCCATCCTTCTCTTGCTCCTTTCTAACTGGTTCGTCTTTCTCTTCAATCTCTTCTACTTAATCTTTTTTACTCTTATGTAGTGTCATCACACCAGTATTCCCATCCTTCTCTTGCTCCTTTCTAACTGGTTCGTCTTTCTCTTCAATCTCTTCTACTTAATCTTTTTTACTCTTATGTAGTGTCATCACACCAGTATTCCCATCCTTCTCTTGCTCCTTTCTAACTGGTTCGTCTTTCTCTTCACTCTCTTCTACTTAATCTTTTATACTCTTATGTAGTGTCATCACACCTGTATTCACATCCTTCTCTTGCTCCTTTCTCACTGGTTCGTCTTTCTCTTCACTCTCTTCTAATTAATCTTTTTTACTCTTATGTAGTGTCATCACACCAGTATTCCCATCCTTCTCTTGCTCCTTTCTAACTGGTTCGTCTTTCTCTTCAATCTCTTCTACTTAATCTTTTTTACTCTTATGTAGTGTCATCACACCAGTATTCCCATCCTTCTCTTGCTCCTTTCTAACTGGTTCGTCTTTCTCTTCAATCTCTTCTACTTAATCTTTTTTACTCTTATGTAGTGTCATCACACCTGTATTCCCATCCTTCTCTTGCTCCTTTCTAACTGGTTCGTCTTTCTCTTCAATCTCTTCTACTTAATCTTTTTTACTCTTATGTAGTGTCATCACACCAGTTTTCCCATCCCATTCCTTCTCTTGCTCCTTTCTAACTGGTTCGTCTTTCTCTTCACTTTCTCTTCTACTTAATCTTTTATACTCTTATGTAGTGTCATCACACCAGTATTCCCATCCTTCTCTTTCTTGCTCCTTTCTAACTTGGTTCGTCTTTCTTCTTCAATCTCTTCTACTTAATCTTTTTTACTCTTTATGTAGTGTCATCACACCAGTATTCCCATCCTTCTCTTGCTCCTTTCTAACTGGTTCGTCTTTATCTTCAATCTCTTCTACTTAATCTTTTTTACTCTTATGTAGTGCCATCACACCAGTATTCCCATCCTTCTTCTTGCTCCTTTCTAACTGGTTCGTCTTTCTCTTCACTCTCGTCTACTTGAATCCCTTTTTACTCTTATGTAGTGTCATCACCACCAGTATTCCCATCCTTCTCTTGCTCCTTTCTAACTGGTTCGTCTTTTTTCTTCTTCACTCTCTTCTACTTAATCTTTTATACTCTTATGTAGTGTTATCACACCCTGTATTCACATCCTTCTCTTGCTCCTTTCTCACTGGTTCGTCTTTCTCTTCACTCTCTTCTAATTAATCTTTTTACTCTTATGTAGTGTCATTCCACATCCAGTGATTCCCATTCCCATTCCTTCTCTTTGCTCCTTTCTAACTGGTTCGTCTTTCTCTTCAATCTCTTCTACTTAATCTTTTTTTACTCTTATGTAGTGTCATCACACCAGTATTCCCTCATCCTTCTCTTGCTCCTTTCTCCAACTGGTTCGTCTTTCTCTTCGAATCTCTTCTGCTTAAATCTTTTTTACCTCTTATGTAGGTGCCTACATTCACACCTGTATTCCCATCCTTCTCTTGCTCCTTTCTAACTGGTTCGTCTTTCTCTTCAATCTCTTCTACTTAATCTTTTTACTCTTATGTAGTGTCATCACACCAGTATTCCCATCCTTCCTTCTTTGCTCCTTTCTAACTGGTTCTTGTCTTTCTTCTTCCACTCTCTTCTCTACTTAATCTTTTTATGCTCTTATGTAGTGTCATCACACCTGCTCATTCATCCTTCTCTTGCACCTTTCTCTACTGGTTCCGTGTTTCTTTTCTTCCTCTTCTTCTACTTAATCTTTTTTACTCTTATGGTAGTGTCATCACACCAGTATTCCCATTCTTCTCTTGCTCCTTTCTTAACCGGTTCGGTTCTTTCTCTTCAATCTCTTCATTGACCTTACCTACAGAAATAACACACCAGTATATTCCCATCTTCTCTTAATCTTTCTACTAATCTTTTTAATTTTGTGTGTCATCACACTGTATTCATCCTCTAGTTCTTTCAACTGGTTCGTCTTTCTCTTCAATCTCTTCTACTTAATCTTTTTTACTCTTATGTAGTGTCATCACACCTGTATTCCCATCCTTCTCTTGCTCCTCTCTAACTGGTTCGTCTTTCTCTTCACTCTCTCTAATTTTAATCTTTTTACTCTTATGTAGTGTCATCACACCTGTATTCTATCCTCTTTGCTCCTTTCTAACTGGTTCGTCTTTCTCTTCAATCTCTTCTACTTAATCTTTTTACTCTTATGTAGTGTCATCAATTCTATTCCCATCCTTCTCTTGCTCCTTTCTAACTGTCTGTCTTTTCTTCACTCTCTTCTAAATTAATCTTTTTACTCTTATGTAGTATCATCACACCTGTATTCCCATCCTTCTCTTGCTCCTTTCTAACTGGTTCGTCTTTTCTTCACTCTCTTCTACTCTTAATCTTTTTACTCTTATGTAGTGTCATCACACCAGTATTCCCATCCTTCTCTTGCTCCTTTCTAACTGGTTCGTCTTCTCTTAATCTTTTTACTCTTATGTAGTGTCATCACACCTGTATTCCCATCCTTCTCTTGCTCCTTTCTAACTGGTTCGTCTTTCTCTTCCACTCTCTTCTACTTAATCTTTTTTAACTCTTATGTAGTGTCATCACACCAGTATTCCCATCCTTCTCTTGCTCCTTTCTAACTGGTTCGTCTTTCTCTTCAATCTCTTCTACTTAATCTTTTTTACTCTTATGTAGTGTCATCACACCTGTATTCCCATCCTTCTCTTGCTCCTTTCTAACTGGTTCGTCTTTCTCTTCACTCTCTTCTACTTAATCTTTTTTACTCTTATGTAGTGTCATCACACCAGTATTCCCATCCTTCTCTTGCTCCTTTCTAACTGGTTCGTCTTTCTCTTCACTCTCTTCTACTTAATCTTTTTTACTCTTATGTAGTGTCATCACACCAGTATTCCCATCCTTCTCTTGCTCCTTTCTAACTGGTTCGTCTTTCTCTTCAATCTCTTCTACTTAATCTTTTTACTCTTATGTAGTGTCATCACACCTGTATTCCCATCCTTCTCTTGCTCCTTTCTAACTGGTTCGTCTTTCTCTTCAATCTCTTCTACTTAATCTTTTTTACTCTTATGTAGTGTCATCACACCTGTATTCCCATCCTTCTCTTGCTCCTTTCTAACTGGTTCGTCTTTATCTTCACTCTCTTCTACTTAATCTTTTTTACTCTTATGTAGTGTCATCACACCAGTATTCCCATCCTTCTCTTGCTCCTTTCTAACTGGTTCGTGTTTCTCTTCACTCTCTTCTACTTAATCTTTTTTACTCTTATGTAGTGTCATCACACCAGTATTCCCATCCTTCTCTTGCTCCTTTCTAACTGGTTCGTCTTTCTCTTCACTCTCTTCTACTTAATCTTTTTTACTCTTATGTAGTGTCATCACACCAGTATTCCCATCCTTCTCTTGCTCCTTTCTAACTGGTTCGTCTTTCTCTTCACTCTCTTCTACTTAATCTTTTTTACTCTTATGTAGTGTCATCACACCAGTATTCCCATCCTTCTCTTGCTCCTTTCTAACTGGTTCGTCTTTATCTTCACTCTCTTCTACTTAATCTTTTTTACTCTTATGTAGTGTCATCACACCAGTATTCCCATCCTTCTCTTGCTCCTTTCTAACTGGTTCGTCTTTATCGTCACTCTCTTCTACTTAATCTTTTTTACTCTTATGTAGTGTCATCACACCAGTATTCCCATCCTTCTCTTGCTCCTTTCTAACTGGTTCGTCTTTCTCTTCACTCTCTTCTACTTAATCTTTTTTACTCTTATGTAGTGTCATCACACCAGTATTCCCATCCTTCTCTTGCTCCTTTCTAACTGGTTCGTCTTTCTCTTCACTCTCTTCTACTTAATCTTTTTTAACTCTTATGTAGTGTCATCACACCAGTATTCCCATCCTTCTCTTGCTCCTTTCTAACTGGTTCGTCTTTCTCTTCACTCTCTTCTACTTAATCTTTTTTACTCTTATTTAGTGTCATCACACCAGTATCCCCATCCTTCTCTTGCTCCTTTCTAACTGGTTCGTCTTTCTCTTCAATCTCTTCTACTTAATCTTTTTTACTCTTATGTAGTGTCATCACACCTGTATTCCCATCCTTCTCTTGCTCCTTTCTAACTGGTTCGTCTTTCTCTTCCCTCTCTTCTACTTAATCTTTTTTTACTCTTATGTAGTGTCATCACACCTGTATTCCCATCCTTCTCTTGTTCCTTTCTAACTGGTTCGTCTTTCTCTTCTTCACTCTCTTCTACTTAATCTTTTTTACTCTTATGTAGTGTCATCACACCTGTATTCCCATCCTTCTCTTGCTCCTTTCTAACTGGTTCGTCTTTCTCTTCACTCTCTTCTACTTAATCTTTTTTACTCTTATGTAGTGTCATCACACCTGTATTCCCATCCTTCTCTTGCTCCTTTCTAACTGGTTCGCCTTCCTCTTCACTCTCTTCTAATTAATCTTTTTACACTCATGTAGTCCCCTGCACATCAGTGGCATTACTGCCTTGCTCGGGGTAAAACGATTAAAAAAATTCACGTATTATTTACATATCGTTTCATGCCTTTGAAGAATTTGAATCTTTTTCAGCTGCTGTAATTGTATCTCCTTTCTCTCCTTTTTTGAAAGGGTGGTGAACGATTGGGAAAACTTGAAGTGGAGAAACGACACGCTGCCGAAAATGAAGACTTCGACAAGGCATTGCAGAAAAAATTGCAAATCGATGATATTAGGCACCAGCTCTACGAACAACTGAACCTTACAAGTCTTCTGGAAATTAAGTCTCCTTTCCTGTCTGTTAGTAATCTTTTTGTTAGTGTATTTAATTTATATGTATGTTGTAATGAGTTCGATGCGTCGTGACCTTGTGACTAATTTAAGTAGCATAACCAAGTCAACAACTTGAAGCCATTCAATGAAATAAAAAATTCGGCGGACCTGTACGACCGTCTTTTCAATTATTTTTTTTTTACTTTTTGCAGTGCATTCTTACCGATTTGAACATAAACTTTCAGATTAGCAAAACAAATTTGAAAGAAATTCAATATTTGAAGATTTTTAGTGGGTGTTCAGTTTCTCATACAACGTTCTAGAAAAGTGATCCCCCATATTGGAAACACTCGCTTTAGGGTCGCGCAAAGACAATAACGAGTTGTTACTTTTTTTTTAACTTCTAGGAAATTACTGAAAAAGACCGTTTTGGAAATATAACTTGTTTTTATGGGGGATCGATTTACTAGAACGTTTTATGAGAAATTGAGCACCCACTAAAAATCTTTAAATATTAAATTTTTTCAATTTTTTTTTTTTCTCGTCTGAAAGTTTAGGGTCTAATCGATAAGAATGCACTAAAAAAGTTTTAAAAATGAAAAACAAAAAAATTACAGCTGGGGTGCCGGTCGTACAGGTCCGCCAAAAATTCTTCTGTTTCTTCTTTGTGCAGTGTCCCTTCAGGATGTAGGCGATCATGTCTTTCCACGTCTCCCTATGCCTAGTGGCTCTTCGCATTGCTTTCTCTTGTTGCCCCACCCAAACCCCGCTTCACCATCCATTTGCTCAAGACAAATCAAGTATGTTATGCGTTGCTTTCCCCTGTGTTTCTCTCCTTTTATCTGACCTGTGAGTATCAGGTTCTCCTAACCCTCTTTCCTCATTACATGTTCCCGAATCTCCAGCTGTCTTTTCCTGATGTTAAGTATCAGTTTCCTTTTCGTTTCCATCATTTATCTGACCTGTGAGTATCAGGTTCTCCTATCCCTCTTTCCTCATTACATGTCCCCGAATCTTCAGCTGTCTTTTCCTGATGTTAAGTATCAGTTTCCTTTTCGTTTCCATCATTTATCTGACCTGTGAGTATCAGGTTCTCCAAGTCCTCCTTCCTCATTACATGTCACAGGAACTTCAGCTGTCTTGTCCTGATGTTAAGTATCAGTTTCCTTTTCATTTCCATCATTTATCCGACCTGTGAGTATCAGGTTCTCCTATCCCTCTTTCCTCATTACATGTCCCCGAATCTCCAGCTGTCTTTTCCTGATGTTAAGTATCAGTTTCCTTTTCGTTTCCATCATTTATCTGACCTGTGAGTATCAGGTTCTCCTATCCCTCTTTCCTCATTACATGTCCCCGAATCTTCAGCTGTCTTTTCCTGATGTTAAGTATCAGTTTCCTTTTCGTTTCCATCATTTATCTGACCTGTGAGTATCAGGTTCTCCTATCCCTCTTTCCTCATTACATGTCCCCGAATCTTCAGCTGTCTTTTCCTGATGTTAAGTATTAGTTTCCTTTTCGTTTCCATCATTTATCCGACCTGTGAGTCTCAGATTCTCTAAGCCCTTCTTCCTCATTACATTTCCGAAAAATTTCAGCTGCCTTTTCCTGGTGTTAAGTATCAGTTTCCTTTTCGTTTTCATTTCTCTTCAAAACCTCATCGGTCCATGGTATCTTCAGCATCCTTTTGTATGTTTTGGTTGCTTCAAGTCTCACCTTCAACTTAAAGAAAATTGTTTAACATTCACTGCCATATTGAAAAACAAATATTAAATAGCAATTAAGTGCTCTTTTCTATGTTTCTAGCGAAGTTTCCACTGTCTCTCAGAACTCTATTCAACTTTTGGGATGCCTTCTTAGACATGGCAAACCATGTAAATAAAGAGAATCAACCTTTCGTTAGCGAAATACAGGGTAAAAGTTACCGGAAGAACATTATCAGACATTTTGCTTTTATAATCGTATCGCCCCAAGCAAGGCATTATACTACCACTGTCGTGCAGGAGGTTACATACGAGGAAAGTTATGAGAAAGATTGACAGGTTATAAGGGGGTGTCAGGAAGTGGGTATGAGATGGATAAATGTGGCCATAAAGTGAGGGGTCAGTTTATATATTGATTGTAATATAGAATTGATCCCCCACTTTACATCCACATTATAATATAGAATCTTTTTTTATAATCGTATTGCTCCAAGCAAGGCATTATACTACTACTGTTTTGGAGGGGGTTACATACGAGGAAAGTTATGAGAACGAGTGACAGGTTATAAGGGTGTGTCAGGAAGAGGGTAAAAGAAGGATGAGAATACTGCAGAAATGAGATGAGAGCATGAGAGAGAGCTATGTGAGATAGGAGATGACTATTGACTTTACATTTAAATTCTTGGAGATTGTAGCTGTCAGGAAAGAAAGTAAACAGAAGGGAATTCCATGAGAAAGAGGGTGCAGGTTAGTGAGATAGGAGATGACTATTGACTTTACATTTAAATTCTTGGAGATTGTAGCTGTCAGGAAAGGAAGTAAACGGAAGGGAATTCCATGAGAAAGAGGATGCAGGATTAGTGAGATAGGAGATGACTATTGACTTTACATTTAAATTCTTGGAGATTGTAGCTGTCAGGAAAGGAAGTAAACGGAAGGGAATTCCATGAGAAAGAGGATACAGGTTAGTGAGATAGGAGATGACTATTGACTTTACATTTAAATTCTTGGAGATTGTAGCTGTCAGGAAAGGAAGTAAACGGAAGGGAATTCCATGAGAAAGAGGATGCGAGTTAGTGAGATAGGAGATGACTATAGACTTTACATTTAAATTCTTGGATGTTGCAGCCGTTTGGGGAAGCAAGTAAACGGAAGGGAATTCCACAGGCGGAAAGTGCGAGAAAAGAAGCTGCTGGAGTAGAATTTGCGTTTACATCTTATTGGTTTCACAGTAAAAAGGTGGGACCTCGTTGATAATCTTGTGGATCGAGTAAACTCGTATAATGTTATTATTATTAACCCGTTTAGGCCAAAATAAGAAAATAAAGAATAGAAGGTAGAGGACATTAAAAAAAGCCCCGATAACCGGAATAATGAAAATGTTATATTTAAAATGATTTAAGATATTTAAGACATTGGAATAAATAGAATTAACATTTGCTAATATATTCAAACTGTATTTTTTGAAGACGTCCAAACTCTTGGCATTGCCTACTGAAGGAAGGATAATGTCCCTCTCATCACTACCCGCTGTGAAAAAAATATATATATTCGTATGGAGTAGTTAAACTCTTAATGAGTGTCTTCTACTGGATTTATATTGGCTTTTAGTCAAATATTTCTCGAAATCTATCAATTGAACGCACACGATTGAATATAGGTATTAGCAGTTGTTTCAGGCACCTATGTCTCCAACTGTTATCTTCAGTCAGTCAGTTAAGTGCCATACGTGATATACGCTTTAGGCGATCATGTCTCGAAAGAGACATGACTGACTGGGAAAAAAATTTTCTATCCTGATATTTAAAGTATAGCTGAAGAGAGAAGAGAGGGGTTGTATTAAAAAGTAGTAATTAGGGGGGGGATCAGTTTATTACTTAATAACAATAGAAAACTGATCCCCCACTTTATGCCTAGTAGAAGCTTTACTTATGTTTCCAACTATTATCTTCAGTCAGTCAGTTAAGTGCCATACTTGATACACGCTTAGGCGATCATGTCTCGAAAGAGACATGACTGACTGAGCAGAAGATTTTCTATCCTGATATTTAAAGTATAGCTGAAGTGAGAAGAGAGGGATTGTATTAAAAAGTAGTAATTAGTGGGGGATCAGTTTATTACTTAATAATAATAGAAAACTGATCCCCCACTTTATGTTTCCAACTATTATCTTCAGTCAGTTAAGTGCCATACTTGATACACGCTTAGGCGATCATGTATCGAAAGAGACATGACTGACTGAGCAGATGATTTTCTCCCAGTGGGTTGTCATTACTTTCTGTGATAGACTGGTTGCCAACCAAGGCTATAGAACTAAATCTATCTTGATATTTAACCCCTAGCTAAAGGGAGAAGAGATAAATTAATACTTTACTCAAGGGTATTTGCGCGTTAGTGAATGCAGCTAATTCAACTGGAATTGGAACTCCGACATCTTGTTTCAAGCCGATATCGACTGCGCAACAATGCACATCAGTAATCTCCTGTCTCGCTAACTTGCATCCTCACTCTCTCTCTCTCTCTCTCTCTCATGCTCTTTTCTCCAGCTATCCCATCCCCATCCGTATTCTCATCCTTCTCATACCCTCTTCCTGACACCCCCTGTAACCTGTCACTCTTTCTTATAACATTCCTCCTATGTAACCTGCTGCACAACAGTGGCTGTATTATGCCTTGCTTGGGGCTACACGATTATAAAAAAAAAATATCTCCACAGTGCTGTCAATTTTAGCCCATTCACTACTTATGCATCCAATCAAGTGTATTGTATCTGTGATTTGCATTGAGTACACCTTCTTTTTAGCAGAACCCAGAAAAAGTCAATTTTTTCTTTCGACAAAATCATGTTTGATTTGTGGAGGTAAAAAAAATATAGTTAATGAGATTTCCTATGCGTGCATTCTTTAGGGACACACTGTATGTCGTTTGAGGACTGTCAACAATGGCTAAAATAGAGTCAAGCACGTTTTTTTAAACATTTCACTCCAAAGCAAGGTGATAAAGCCACTAAGATGCAAGCAGGTTACAGGGAGTGAAGAAAATGAGAAGACTTTATTGAGGAAAGAACAATAAAGGAACACATGGTTCAGGAAAACAGAAGATATCGATTGATGTTGAATGTAATTTGTATTTATTTCTGAGATGAGTAATTTTCAATAATCTTGAAATTATTTCAAACTTTGTTCTCATTTTGGTTGATATAGGTGTTATAATATGATGATGACCAGAGGGTACTTGGTCGAAATGTTGTGTCTATTATAACACCGATATCAACCAAGATGAGAACAATTGTTTTAAATAATTCCAAGATATTGCAAATTACTTATCTCCGAAATAAATACAAATTATGACAAGTGACACGAACCCACTAACATAATCCAGTTGTCAAAATCTGACACTGAATATAAAAGGCTCCAAAAATACACTACTTCGACACGGTGGCGTAGTGGATATAGTAGTTGGTTATGCATGTGTTTGTATCATCGAGTGGTCATGAATTCAATCCTTGGACTTGGTAGTGACGAACCAAATTCCAACATGAAAGAACAATAACTGATTTCAAAGGATATTTCTCAATAATCAACAAGATAACCCATATCAGCCAATCAATGGACACCTGATGATGACTAGAGGGTACTTGGTCGAAACGTCGTGTCTATTATAACTTCTATATCAACTATAATCAATGCTGAAATAGTTCATCATCTCACCGCCCACAAACTCTTCTCCGACAGGCAATATGGATTCCGCTTAGCCAGGTCCACGGCCGACCCGCTAACAACCGTAACGGAGTACATGCTACAGGCCCTTGATGAGTCTGACGAGGCTCGCTCTAGACATCTCCAAGGCTTTCGACAGGGTTTGGCACTCTGGCCTCCTATGCAAACTACGCGGTTATGGTATTACCGGTCGCCTGCTTGACCTAATCCAATCTTTCTTAAATAACCACAAAATGAAGGTCGTTCTGAATGGGCGTGCCTCTTCGTCCTACAGCAAGAATGCTGGTGTCCCAGAGGGCTCTATCTTGAGCCCGACGCTCTTCCTTGTTTTCATCAACGATCTCCCAGATGAGATCAAGTCCCAAGTAGGCATCTACGCAGATGACACTACAATATACTCCCGCACCAGTAAGAAACCTGTCGTGGCGGACAGACATAATCTCGCTGCTAACCTTGAACGGGATCTACACTCTGTGAACTGGGGCAAGAAGTGGCTTGTCAACTTCAATTCATCTAAGACCAAGCTGTTGTCTGTCAACCATTACAGGCAACCTCTCCTGCCTCCCAAGCGATTCTCCCGGAGAGTAATACACTACGCCTCCTCGGACTTACCCTGTCCTCAGACCTCAAATGGAACCACTATATTGAATCCATTGCAAAATCTACTGCTAAGAAGGTTGGGTCATTATGTCGATCTAGGATGTTTTACCACCTGAATCCATCCTGCATATATACAAGTCAACCATCCGTCCGTGCATGGAGTACTGCTGCCATTTATGGTCAGGCGCCCCTGCCCATCTCCTCGGTGTTCTTGACAGGCTCCAAAGGAGAGTCTATAATGTGATAGGTACTGATCTGGCGGCTCGACTGCAGCCACTTCCCCATCGTCGAAATGTGGCCTCCCTTTGTCTGTTCTATAAATACTTTCATGGCTTCTGCTCAGACGAACTTAAGTCACTGATGCCTCCTCAACAGGTGTTTACTCGCACAACCAGATTGGCAACTGGGTCCCACCCATTCACAGTCAGGTTAGCCAAATGCAGACGACAATTCTACTCCTGCAGCTTCTTCTCTCGCACTTCCCGCCTGTGGAACTCGCTCCCGTATTCTTGCTTTCCTGACGGCTACAACCTCCAGAAATTTAAATGCAATACTCATCTATTAACCACTGGATTCTAGCTCTCTCCCCACCCCCGTATAACCTTCCATTCTCTCCACCTATGTATCTGTCATCGCACCTGCTTTCTCAGCTTTCTATTGTTCCTTTCTAACTAGTTTCTACTCCTCACTCTTTTCTAATTAATCTTTTTACAGTTATGTAGCTCCTCGCTCATCAGTGGCATTTCTGCCTTGCTCGGGGTGAAATGATTAAAAAAAAAAAAAAACTAAGATGAGAAGAATTGTTCGAAATAATTTCAGGATATTGAAAATTACTCACCTCAGAAATAAATACGAAGTAGGTGTGTACTATCCTCACACCCCCCAATCAGAGGCCCCAAGGGTGATTAGGGGCGTCGGCCAGTGTTTTATGACCCCGCTATCTTGTTAACATTTGCTTTACAAATTAACAATCGTTACAAATTTACAATTTAAAGAATGAAAAATTTTTACGGAGTTTGACGTCAGGTTGGAGTCATTTTTTGTCCGTGAATCCTTGTCGTCAATTTTCATGTTCACAGGTGGGGAGAAAATGTGGTTTCCGAACAGGGGATGTGGCAAAACCCTGAAATGTGGTTATGTGAAGTCGGATGAAAGGATGAAACAAGAGGTGAAACTATCAACTTTATTAAATGAATTACAACTCGAATGGTTAGTGGAGCCGCTGGATGTGTAATGATAAGATGTGGACCGTGGAGATCTGTCTACCTCACTTGGGTGTCATCGCCTAAACCCCGTTGTACCCAGAATGCCCTTCTTCCGAACAGGGGATGTGGCAAAAACCTGATTTCGCTTACCTCCAGTCAAAGGGGGATAACTTTTCTTAAATGTTTTAGGGCTAACTGTGGCCTAACAAATACTATATAAAATTAAATATTTTTTATCCAAAATTTCGAGTATGTTAAAATTTTTCAATTATTTAACAAAAATATCGAGTTGATCTTAAAAATTTCTAATTATCTAATCCAAAATTGATACCGATGTCATCGCTGAAACATTTTACAGTATTGACGATACTTTTCAACTCATTGTCGTCTTTGGCAAAGATTTTGGGATCATCAATTTAGAGTGGAGGATTAAAGACGTTCTTTTTTATTTTGTATCCATAGTTATTATTGTTTAGTTAATGGATTAAGGGGGATTAATGGCAGCGGTAACAGAAAAGGTATCATGGTCGTCTTTTTGAAAAATTCCTCATCGGAAATTCAATCAAAAAGTATGGCACATTATCAAAGACTTTAAGGAAATCTATTATTTATTTATTTATATTACTATGGTCATTTATTATTATTATTATTATTATTATTATTATTAACCCAATAGCTATTAGGTCAAGTACCTCACCAGCACATCTAAGATTATAGTACCTGGTATCCCTAAGCGGTTAACCATCTAGGTACTAACCAGGCTTGACGTTGCTAAAATTAGACAAATGTACGGGGCCGGTATTTCACGCCAAACGCTTATACAATGTTCTCGTTCTATGATCCATGCTACTTCTGGATGTCTTAGTTATCTCTCTTTAACTCTACTCCCTAAGTTACTTTTCCTTTCATTTTAGTCATGCTGTATTCCATAGCCTTTGCTGAAACTTAGGAATCTATATGCTTCTTGATTTTCCAATTCTCTAACCTTTGTGAGAAAATCTAGATCTATTGATTGTGTTTCTGTAATTCTTCATTTCTTCAATATTATTGTACATTTATCTAATCCAAAATTCATACCGACGTCATCGCTGAAACATTTTACAGTATTGAGAATGCCTTTCAACTCATTGTCGTCTTTGGCAAAGAGTTTGAGATCATCCAGCGATCATCCAGGAGCAGCGATAAAAGAAAGGGCGTCAGGGTCGTCTACTCGAAAGATTTCTCATCGAATATTCAATCCAAAAGTATGGCACATTATCACGGACTTTAACATAATCTATAAGGATAAACCGTATATTGTGGAGGAATACCCAATTTATTTACGGCTTCCTTACATTTGGTTCGAGTGGTGAGTTTTTGGCTAGGCGGATTTCTACAGCCGTTCGTTCGTGTTATTTCTCTGCCCAAAACAAAGTGCATTTTGGTACTCATTCGGCTTTTCCATCTATGCGAAAAGACTTACTTCCTCCTCATCATATTTCATCTACTATTTACAAGTTTATTTGTAGTTGTGGTAGCGACTACATAGGAAGGACGTCGAAACGCTTAGATTGCAGAATTAAACAACATGTACCGTTAAGAATTCTTAAACCGGATGCTCGTATAAGTCAACTGGTTAACACTTCCGGGTCAGCAATAACTGAACACCTTATTTATAGCAGAAATTGTGGTTGATTTCAGTATGAACCAGTTCTCTATTTTGTCTGGCTCACACTTCCCATTTCACTTGCATGCATTAGAAACATTAAACATTAGATCTAATAGGCCGTCTCTCTGTAAACAGAGAGATTGCCTACTTGGACTGCACATTATTACTATCTAATGCTGGCCCCTTCCACCATTTTTTCCCTTTTCCATAATCTTTCATCTCATTTTTTAAATATTTTTAAAAATAAGATTCAATAAATTCCCAGTTGATCATGGTGAGGCTTGAACCCGGTCGGTCATTTTTCGTTGTCTTATTTTTTTATTTTCCATCTTGAAAGTGCCTGTAAGTGTAAAATTTACTGTATTCTGTGAGCTTATGTTTTCGTACAACTAACAACTTATTTAAATATTATTCATTTATATTGCTACTAGCAGTTTAGCCCGGTTTCACTCGGGTAGTTTAAGGAATAATAAGAATAAAAAACATATGATGAATTTACATAGCAAATACTTACACAACGTCCACCCTTGTCACTGTTATAGATATAGATAATATAAAGTGGAGTGATCGATTCTGTATTATAATCAGTACATAGACTGATCCCTCACTTTGTGGGGTGATAATATATATTTTTCTACCCCTAATTTTGACTTTAAATTTTCAAGGTGTCGTTAGCGTTCTAAAATTTTGATCTACATCTGAGCGCAACTCCCGTCGAGCTAAATCACAAAATGCAGACGTTAATTCGAATCTATCAAACATATACTTACACAACATCCACTCTCTTTTATAGATATAGATTATAGTTCTCTTGTATCAATCAAAGATGACTTTTATAGATATAAATAATTATTAATTTATTATTATTATTAGTAGTAGTAGTAGTAGGTCAAGTACCTCACCAGTGCGTTGTGGTACAGTGGATATCGGCTAGGAACGAGAAGCCGGGAAGCCAAGTTCGAATTCCAGTTGAGTTCATTGTATTCACTTACGCGCAAATACCCTCTTCCAGATTGGGTTCTATAGCCTTGGTCGGCAACCAGTCTACCGCAGAAAGCAATGGCAACCTACTGCGGGATAATCTTCTGCCCAGTCAGTCATGTCTCTTTCGAGACATGATCGCCCAAGCGTGTATCACGTATGGCACTTAACTGACTGACCTCACCAGCACATCTAAGATTATAATAACCTGGTATCCCTAAACGGTTACCCATCTAGATACTAACCAGGCTTGACATTGTTAAAATTAAACAAACATACGGGGACCGGTGTTTCAATGTAATATGGCCGTAAGCACAACGTGAGATGAAGAGATAAAAAATACAGTTTAAAACGATATGTAGAAAACATAATGGTTGACTGAGACTTTAAGAGGCTAAGATTGCAGCGACGAGGGAGGCATTCTCTCGGGAGTTTCAACAATCGCTGATCAGAAAGAAAACTCCCCAAAATGGAACCTCTTACCAATGGAATACAAAGGGAAAAGATTTGTGGATGTGGTATGGCGAGTTTTAGCTGTGAAGGTCTGAATTAGTGGATTTGATGAGTTGTTTCTGTTTAACGACATACCCACACTTATACCTTATTTAATTCGACGACAAATAAAATTTACTGTTGGTCATTTTGATTTAAATATATATTGTTGGTAATTTTACTATAAATAAGTATTGTTGACTGTTTGATTTTGTTTAGCGACATATTAACATCTCTATGGGTTATTTAATGCCAAAATCTAAATATCATTTAATATTTTCAGAGTAAAGGTATGTCTTTTGTTATATATTTTGTCGACCATAAAATTCATTGTTGGCCAGTCAGTTAAGTGCCATACGTGATACACGCTGGGGCGATCATGTCTCAAAAGAGACATGACTGACTTGGCAGAAGATTATCCCGCAATAGGTTGCCATTCTGCCTTTCTGTGGTAGACTGGTTTCAACCAATGCTATAGAACTCAATCTGTCCTGTTATTTAACCCATAACTGGAGGGAAGAGACGGATTAATACCTTTCCCAAGGGTACTTGCGCGTAAGTGAATGTAAGGAAATTCAACTGGAATTCGAACTCGGATCCCCGATTTCTCATTCCGAGCCGATATCAACTGCACCACAACGTCATTTTACTATAAAAATATACTGTTGACTTTTGTTTAAATCTTCACTATTTACCCATAGCTGGGACCCTAACAGGTCCTACCAATCCGGTTCAGGGTGGACCTGGAAACAACCGCAGTTAAGAGGTAGTTCCATGCTCCCCAGAATTTCCACTCCCCCGATCAGAGGCCTCGCTGTCAGGTGTAGTTTATCGCCAAACCAAGGACGAAAAACTGATGGAAATAAGAACGTAGACCTTTTGCTATCGAAACAGCAATAGGAGATTTTCTAAGCGCCGCTTAGATGTGGCACAAGGCCGAAAATATGGGGCTCCAAGTGAGGAATCGAAATAGCGACAGAGTTGAGAAGGGCTGGCGTCGTTTTGTTGGTGTCTGTGACTGTGTGCGTGTTTATCTTCGTGTCTGTATGAACGAATGTTAAGAATTTGTGTGCGTGTTTATTTGCATATATTGTGTGTGTGTGGGTGTGTGTGTGTGTGTGTGTGTGTGTGTGTGTGTGTGTGTGTGTGTGTGTGTGTGTGTGTGTTCTTGCGTATTTATAAGTTTCCTTCTGCCTATATGTATAGGGTGCGTTGTATGAATTGTCGTCTAAATGACACAAAAATGAAAATAACACTGACGTCACATTTTGACAGATATACAGGGTGCGATGGATGAATTGTCGTCTAAATGAGGCCGAAATGAAAATAACACTGGCATCTCATTTTAACAGATATACAGGGTGCGATAGATGAATTGTCGTCTAAATGAGGCCAAAATGAAAATAACACTGGCATCTCATTTTAACAGATATACAGGGTGCGATAGATGAATTGTCGTCTAAAATGAGGCGAAAATGAAAATAACACTGAAATCTCATTTTAACAGATATATTTACCAAAATTACACATAAATATCTTGAAATAATAAATAATAAATTTATTCACTAAAATTGTCATTTAGTTCATACACGGCCTTCGGAATCTCCTGCAACTCTTATGGACGGTCTTCTTGTTTAAGTTGGTGAAGGCTACGATAATCCTTGCCTTCCTTTGGTGTTGCAAGAAATTTTGTTAGTCCCTTGCTCAACTGTGTCCCACATGTAATAACCAAGAGGGTTGCAGTCTGGGGAGTTAGGTGGCCAGATTTAAGGGGTAATGTGGTTGCAAAAAGTGTCATCACTGCGTTCTCCTGCTTGTATGGAATGGTGCAGAATCCTGTTGCTAGACATTAGGCCTTCCAGCAGCAACCCTCTTGACCCACGACAGCACTACCTTTTAAGGCACTTGATGTAGGCTGCAGTGTTGTGCCTGGAGTCCTTAACCACAAACTCAGGAGTTCTTTACCTATTCCTCAGATAATGGACGCTCCCTCCTATATCAATGTTATGGTGAAACACCCCTATTCCTCAGATAATGGACCCTCCCACCTATATTAATGTTATGAGGAAACACCTATACCTCAGATAATGGACTCTCCCTCCTATATTAATGTTATGGGGAAACACACCTATTCCTCAGATAATGGACCATCTCTCCTATATTAATGTTATGGTGAAACACACCTATTCCTCAGATAATGGACCATCTCTCCTATATTAATGTTATGGTGAAACACACCTATTCCTCAGATAATGGACTCTCCCTCCTATATTAATGTTATGGGGAAACACACCTATTCCTCAGATAATGGACTCTCCCTCCTATATTAATAAGAGTTAACAGGAAGTTAACTCGAGAAATTCTTGGGAAGTTCATAGAAGTTCTTAGAAGTTCTAGAGAGTTCTTTAAAGTTCTATTAGAGTTCAGTAAAACTACAAGGAAGTTGATATTAGTCAGTTAGCCGAATATTAAGTGTCAGCTTACAGTGGAAGATTACCAAGTTCCTAACATTTTGGGTGTGTTAAGTCGATTAGCAACCGACATAGCACAATTAAAACCTTCAGTGCGAAAACTACTCCACAACACATTGAAATAGTTAAATTCAACCGCTACTTCTACTCGAACAGCTTCTTTTCTTCCACTTCTCACCTGTGTAATTCCCTTCCGTTTACTTGCTTCGCTGATAGCTACATTCTCCAAAAAATTAAATGCAACGTCAATTGCCTTCTTTTACCTTCTTAAATCCCGTTCATTCTTTTATCCTTTCTTCAATACTTCCTGTACCGAGTTTTTTTTTTTTCTCACGGTCCTGTTGCCTGACAAATGGCCTTCCAGCAGCTACCCTCTTCCATTACCTCCTCAAGGCACTTGATGTATAGGCCTCTCTGTTGAGTCTGAGGCCCTGTGAGAAGATGAATAGTGACATAGCGTCGCCATCACTAGTGATCACTACAAACACCATCGTAATCACCATTAAACTCATCCAACTCATTCCTCATCATCTACATTGTCCTCGGATTGATATCGAAACACTCTGAAATTATGGTACTCTTTATCTAGGATGTGCGTTGTGGTGCAGTGGATATCGGCTCGGAATGAGAAATCAGGGAGCCGAGTTCGAATTCCAGCTGAATTCATTGCATTCACTTACGCGCAAATATCCTTGGGAAAGGTATTAATCCGTCTCTTCCTTCCAGTTATGGGTTAAATAGCAGGACAGATTGGGTCTTATAGCCTTGGCTGGAAACCAGTCAACCGCAGAAAGCAATGGCAACCTACTGCGGGATAATTTTCTGCCCAGTCAGTAATGTCTCTTTCGAGACATGATCGCCGAAGCGTGTTTCACGTATGGCACTTAACTGACTGACTGAATATAATAGTTGGAATAATGTTTAAGGCTTCTACTGGTCATAAAGTGGGGGATCAGTTTATTACTTCATAACAATAGGAAACCGATCCCCCACTAATTACTACATAATAATATAATACATTTCTTTCCCCTCTAGCTATGAGTCAAATAGCAGGACAGATTGGGTCCTATAGTCTTGGCTGGAAACCAGTCTACCGCAGAAAGCAATGGCAACCTACTGCGGGATAATCTTCTGCCCAGTCAGTCATGTCTCTTTCGAGACATGATCGCCGAAGCGTGTTTCACGTATGGCACTTAACTGACTGACTGACTCTTTTAACTCACAGTCGGTGCCAACTGACCCCACTACACTATTCAGTGGGAAAAATCAAAAACAATATGCATGAGCAAAGTTAAAAATATAAAAAGTCAACAATTTAACCATCGCAACCTCTCTGTGTGTGTGTGTGCGTGCGTGCGCACGCGCGTCTATTAATAGGTGTTGTTTTTTACCTTCATATAGTACTGTGCAAAAGTATTAGGACAAGAACTATTTTATCTTTTATGAGGCATATTGACAGAAAATAAACAATTTAATTAAAGTAACTTTATTTGATTTACTCAACAAATGCTTTAACAAGAAAAAAATACTTGTTACAAAATAAATTTAATATTTACTATATTTAAAGAAATTTAATATTTACTATAATAGCCTCTTGCTTTTAAATAATAAAATAATTGCGATAATTTACTAATCGCACTTGTGTACATATATA
Source organism: Ascarosepion bandense (assembly GCA_037127315.1). Classification (NCBI taxonomy): domain Eukaryota; kingdom Metazoa; phylum Mollusca; class Cephalopoda; order Sepiida; family Sepiidae; genus Ascarosepion; species Ascarosepion bandense. The sequence continues at coordinate 1,315,523 of JBBBDQ010001361.1, read as the reverse complement.
TATATACAGTACTGTGCAAAAGTATTAAGACAATAACTATTTTATCTTTTATGAGGCATATTTACAGAAAATAAACAATTTAATTAAAGTCATTTTATTTGATTTACTCAACAAATGCTTTAATAAGAAAAAAATACTTGCTAGAAAATAAATTTAATATTTAGTATAATAGCCTTTTGCTTTGATCAGAGTCTTCATTCTGTCAGGCATTGACATCACAAGCTTCTTCAATGTATCTAATTATATCTCCTGCCAAGCAGCTTGTATTTGTTCCCAATGTGTGTCTTGCGAAGTAACATTAGATTTATCAATTTTCTTATCCAAAATATCCCATAGATGTTTAATAGGATTGAGATCAGGGCTTTGTGGGGGCCAATTCAAATTCTGAAGCCTTCCTTCCTCTTCCTTTTTAGTTAAATAATTCTTACAATAGTTTGGCTTTTTACCCTGTATTTGAATCTCAGTGAGTTTTTTTAGAAAAATCACCCCTGTCCGAATACATTTGCACACTACCGGTAGTGTGCAAAATGTTAGGACAGGGGTGATTTTAAACTTTATTTTGATGCCTCATAAAAGATAAAATAGTTCTTGTCCTAATACTTTTGCACAGTACTGTATATATTCTTAATAGTATTCCAATTAATTGTTATAAGCTTATATAATTATAAGTACTTCTATTTTATTTACAGTTTCAACCTATGGAAAGAAAGCATTCGGGTAAGTTGTTTATGAATACTAAAGTTCACCTAATACTAAAGGCGAGAGCCACTCAAGATAGATACGTACTATTGGTTTCAATCCCAATGAGGGATTTATTATTGTGAACCATGCAATAATTGTTGCACAAGGCCGAAGGGAAAGTGAGGTGATGGTTGTCAACACTTTCTATGCTAGACCTAACTAATCAAGTTTACGACCCAATCACTCATTAGAATTTGTTCATTCACCACAAGAACTCTTCCATTACCATCCAATCCTACATATATCCCAATACCACATATTCGCTAATAATTATTCTTTGTTCAAATCAAAATTTTAAAATTTTCTAAGCATTTTAGTATCGGATTAAATGAAAATTCATATTTTTTTATTATCAAAATGGCTTGAAAACAACAAATCCATATAGCCTTTTCCGAAATGCATCAAAAGCAGATCGTCGTGCAGTCCTATAGAATGGTTTGAAAGTAACCGATTTGTTAGTGGACTATCCATATGTTTTCTTTTTCGACAATTTTATTAAAATAGGATATAGAAATCCCACAAAGTTTTAAATTTGATAAGTGGAAATTTCTCATGAAAATGAGTTTGATAGAAAATAGATGATGCATTTCGCCATTCTAGGCTTCATCGGATTTAAAACCGAAAAAGTTAAGTGGATGGAGGATGGTCTACATTTTCTATCCCAAACCTAGCTAATCAGATTCACGACCTAATCGCTCATTACAATTTGTTAATTCACCACAAGAACTTATACATCACCATCCAATCCTACATATACCACAATACCACGTATTGACTGAGTAAAACCCATGACATAAAGATTTTGTTATATATACAATTTTTTTTACAAAAATATATCTAAAGATATAATGATATGAAAATGGGTTGGGAAGAGAATAATAACATACCAAAATAAACTAAAATAAAACACAACATCTAAACTTATTTATAAATGGAAATGTCTGTGTGTGCGTATATATATATATGTGTGTGTGTGTGTGTGTGTCCGTTAACTATAGACTCCGAAACAGCTGAACCGATTTTCTTGAAAATTTACACAATTGCACTATAAGCATCTGCGAGTGTTCTTAGCTAGGTTTTATGTCGAGGTACCCTCGATAAATATCGAAAATCGATAATCGAAAAAATCGGGTTATAGAAGGAGTGGTCCAATTTTAATCAAATTTGATACACTCATAGACAAAGACATAAGAAACGATATTCAGAGGTTTCAAGGTCGCAGTTCTTACAGAAAATCGATAATATATATGTATATAAAAGGCAAGATGTTTGTGTGTGTGTCTGTTCATCTGCCTGTATGACTGTATTTTTATAGCCCTTTTATTTTAGTATTTGCTTCGGGTTTGGCTCTAATTAGGTATAATTGTAGTTCTTAGTCTCAGCCATGATACCATTTACTCAGAGGACTTATTTAGCCTTCAAAATTCAGTTTACGACGAAAAAACTGATTTGATATCGATACCAGGAAATCAAAATTTGACTTACATCCATTCATTTTTCTTTCAGTCTACGGTTTCGCTTTAACTGGAAACAACTATTGCTTTTTAGTCTTTTGTGCCAATGTCCAAAGAGTGTGAGCTCCAGGACCATGAATTAATTTTAAAGCTTTCATTACACCCGAGCAACGCCGGGCTATACTGTTAGTAAAACTATATTCAGAACATTAGTAATATCATTGGTGACTAAAAGAATCGACTCCTGAATGCTTTTACGTGACCACTGTATAGACATCAATGTTCCATCAAATTAAATTTATGATATTGAACCCAAGCTTTTAATTGATTCTTTCATATTAATATATATTTGCATTTTTCGAATAGCAGCCTGAACAGATGGTGGAATGAATTACCAAACTTAGTCTTTTGTGCCAATGTCCAAAGAGTGTGAGCTCCAGGACCATGGATTAGTTTTAAAGCTTTCATTACACCCGAGCAACGCCGGGCTATACTGCTAGTTAAAACTAGAAATAACAAGTGTTAGTCAAACCAGTCCACCCAACAAAATTAAGAGTGACTGCTGTATTTTGCCAATAGGCAGAATCAAGAAGCATACTCGTTAATAGAGAGGGAAAGGATAAAATAAAAAAATGTAATGGGGAAATCAAAGACAAGGAAGCAAAAAATCAAATGGGAAGGCTGGGAATCTCGACGTGAATCAAACAAAAGAGGACGCCGATAACGGCCTAGGAACAACACTTATTCACACTAACAAGGTAAACATAACAGCCTATCAACTGGAGGATTCGCAGGAAACTGCCTCGTTGAGACAAAGGAGACTTAAAAAGAAAGAACATCAAGACTGGGTCCCATTCACAGAAACAAGGCTCGTTACATTTACCCACCTTTCGCTGAAATATGTCGGTATCAAACACTTTCTATCAGATATGATATTCATTTTGAGATGATGACCAAAGAATCTAATCAGATCCTGATAAAAATAGCGTCCATACCGTAAGATACTCTCCATTCGCGACGACCAAGTCGACATTTTTGCTCCGGCAAGCAACATGAGAAACGCCATCCTTTACACCCCGGAATACTAGGTCGACATATTATTACAGGCGTATGCGAGATGGAGGGATAGAAGATGTTCAGGAGCGCTACTCGCCAACATGGTCCCAGAAATTGCGCACCTGAGGACAATGGTGGAAGGCGAGCGAAGCCTTGTCTTCTAAACCAAGATTACACCGATGAGAGTCGGGTAAATCCGCCAAGCACCCTATGAAGGTCACGTCATTGAGGGATAGCAGGTTCTAATAGGTAAGGGTTACTGAGATAATTCGCCGCTAGCGCCTAAGATTAAAAAAGAGCACGACTCAGTCACCGACATGCCTAGACACCAACAGAATCCTTCGTGACCCTCTCCATTAGTTCGCGTTAAAATAGTCACCGAGTCCGAGAAAAGTCACTTGACCAATGTCACTTGACCTGAAAGGACGCTTGATGCTTTCGGGGGAATCTCGATTGATTCCGGGGGTTACGTTGGTGTTCAGCACTAGAAACGAGAAGAATTATGGTAAGTTAGGGAAGGCAACCTTAACACGACCCCAAATCTGAATCCTCCGTTAAAGTGCTGTATAGGAAAGCCAATCTCAAGATTTATCGGTGACTCGCCAATTGTGGCATTCTCAGTCCCCATGATACTGACGTTGGGAATAGACACTTCTGTTGACCTGATACTTGTCACCACCCAACAAGATGGAGGAGAGAAAACGGTCGATCACCTTCTTACGGTCCTTACAGAGATGGAGTAGAGACAACCGATAAAGATAAAGGATGAGGAGAAATACTTAAGTGGCACGCGCATCAGTCCTAACCCATCACGGAAAACTGCCGTCGAAGCCAAGTATCGACCGCCGCTCCGATCTTTGCCTATACACCTCAGAACGATTCTTCTTCAGCTGGAGCTGGGGACGGAACCACGCTCCAAGAATGTGAACCGGTCCGTCAACGCAACTAAAGAGCCCCGGAAGAGCGACTCCTTTTTTAGGCGCCTAAACGCAAGTCGGAATAGTTATTGTTCCTTTGGAGCCTGTCAAGAACACTGAGGAGAACGGCAGGAGCGCCTGACCATAAATGGCAGCAGTACTCCATGCACGAATGGATGGTTGGCTTGTATATATGCAGGATGGATTCAGGCGGAAAAACATCCTGGATCGACATAGTGACCCAACCTTCTTAGCAGTAGATTTTGCTATGGATTCAATATAGTGGTTCCATTTGATTGGAGTGGTTTATCATTATCATTAATTAAAAATTACCATTTACAATTTTTGCTTGCGCAGCATTTTCTAACTTGGTCTGTTTCGTTTCAGACATTTCCCAAAAGGCTTTTTTGGTCAGCGATTTCCTTAATTCTACAAATTCATTAATTTCTTTAAGCACGATTAAAAAGATTATTCTCAAATCTTAGTCACAGTCAGTTAAGTACCATACCTGATACACACTTTGGGCGATCATGTCTCGAAAGAGACATGACTGACTGGGCAGAAGATTTCCTATCCTGCTCTTTAAACTATAATTGAAAGGAGAAGAGACGGGTTGTATTAATAAGTAGTAATTAGTGGGGGATCAGTTTATTACTTAATAACAATAGACAAATGATTCCCCATTTTATACCCAGTGGAAGCTTTATTTATGTTTCCAAATACTATCTTCATTCAGTCAGTTAAGTGCCATACATGATTCACACTTGGGTGATCATGTCTCAAAAGAGACATGACTGACTGGACAGATTTTCTATCCTGCTCTTTAAACTATAATTGAAAGGAGAAGAGACGGGTCGTATTAATAAGTAGTAATTAGTGGGGGATCAGTTTATTACTTAATAACAATAGAAAAGTGATTCCCCATTTTATGCCCAGTAGAAGTTTTATTTATGTTTCCAACTATAATCTTCAGTCAGTCACTTAAGTGCCATACGTGATATACGCTTTCGGCGATCATGTCTCGAAGGAGGCATGACTGGCTGGGCAGAAGAATATCCCGCAGTAGGTTGCCATTGCTTTCTGCGGTAGGCGTCTTGCCAGCTGAGGCTATAAAACCCAGTCTGTCTTATTATTTAACCCATAACTGGAGGAAAGAGACGGATTAATACTTTGCCCAAGGGTATTTGTGCGTAAGTGAATGCAATGAATTCAACTAGACAGTGTGAATCCCATTTTGTTGAATTTATTCGTGTTTACGTAACCCGTACTATGTAAGCCAGATCACCAATCAATTGTCAGCCCAAAAGCAAATAGCTCCCAGTGATAATATCGTCTTTCTGTGGGTAATTTCTTCTGGTTTTAGAGAATCAAACTGTTTTTGAAGAGAAAAAAAAACATTCTTTCTCTCGGCATGTCAATCGTTCTATTTATTCATTAACCCACATCTTTTGAACAGGTGAAGAGGCTCATCCCTTGTTTCCTGTTTAGGATGCGGTTTCCGGTTTTCTGTTTTCCAATCTTTTCACTGTTTTCTTTTTTTTTCAATTGGAGTAGATAGACTAAACTATCGCCCGGTTCACACTCCACCCACGTCTATTAAACAGGTGAAGAGGCTCATCTCTTGTTCCCTGTTTAGGATGTGGTTTCCGGCTTTCTCTTTTCCATTCTTTTTACCCTTACGTAGCCCCCTGCGCATCAGTGGCGTTATCGCCTTGCTTGGGGTGATATGATTTTAAAAAAACCTTTTCTTTCCATTCATCAACATTATAATAATGCCAAATTTCAATTGTTTTTTAACTGAGACACCAGTGCACAGGTATCTCATGGTCGTCGGTCTGACCTGAGATGGTCCTTGGAAATAAACCAAGATATACAGTTGTTTATCATGTTTATATTCAGCCAAAGAAGCGCTAAAAAGAACTTTTTTTTAATTATTGAATAACTGGAGAGTTCAATGTGTTTCTTTATCCAGAAAATAAATTATTAACTTGCGTGACTGACAGGGACATTCGAACAAAGCCCGAACGAGGAGTGTCCTTTCATCGGTTTTAAAAACCACCCCGGGTAGCTGAGGATCGACAGAAGCCAACTGTTTGCTGGAAATGGAATCTTCTTGATAAAGCGAATCAAGAATGAGTCAATCAGTTAAGTGCCATACGTGATAAACGATTTGGGTGATCATGTCTCGAAAGAGACATGACTGAATCGAGAGAAGTTTTTCTTTCCTGCTCTTTAAATTATAGCTGAAAGGAAAAGAGACGGATTGTATTAATAAGTAGTAATTAGTGGGGGATCAGTTTCCTATTGTTATGAAGTAATAAACTGATCCTCCACTTTATGACTAGTAGAAACCTTAATCATGTTTCCAACTATTATCTTCAGTCAGTCAGTTAAGTGCCATACGTGATACACGCTTTGGGCGATCATGTCTCGAAAGAGATATGACTGACTGGGCAAAAGATTTTCTGTCCTGCTCTTTAAACTATAGCTGAAGAGAGAAGAGACGGCATTGTATTAATAAGTAGTAATTAATGGGGGATCAGTTTATTAAGTAAAAACAATAGAAAACTGATTCCCCACTTTTTGCCCAGTAGACTCTTATGTTTCTATTACATTCATTCAGTCAGTTAAGTGCCATATGTGATACACGCTTTGGACGATCATGTCTCAAAATAGACATGACTGACTGGGCAGAAGATTTTCTATCCTGCTCTTTAAACTATATCTGAAAGGGTGAAGAGACGGCATTGTATTAATAAGTAGTAATTAGTGGGGGATCAGTTTATTACTTAATTTACAATAAAAAAAACCGATTCCCCACTTTTTGCCCAGTAGAAGCTTTATTTATGTTTCCAACTATTATCTTCATTCAGTCAGTTAAGTGCCATACGAGATCCACTCTTGGGTGATCATGTCTCGAAAGAAACATGACTGACTGGGCAGAAGATTATCCTTCAGTTGGTTGCCATTACTTTCTGTGGTAGACTAGTTGCCAGCCAAGCTATAGAACCTAATCTGTCCCTTTATTTAACCCATAACTGGAGGGAAGAGATAGATTCAATCCAAAGGTATTTGTGCGAAAGTGAATGCAATGAATTCAACTAGAATTCGAACTCAGCTCCCCGGTTTCTCGTTCCGAGCCGATATCCATTGCACCACAACGCACATAAAGCAGGCTTCTATAAAATTATGTGACGTCCGTCGGTCTCAGGAGACTCCCTGGATCTGCGCCACAAAGAGTTGTACCTCAGCTATTGATGGCGGCACAGTATTTCTCATGGCTGTACAGCCCCACATGGGTATGACAGTCTCGATTGCAACGAATGCATATGAGTACTTTCTACACTGATGTCACAGTGTTGTTTTCTTTTTGTCGAGCATGCTTCTCGCCTCGCTTTAGCCGGCAGTGCAAAACGCGTCTCCAGTATACCCTCTTCTCGATGGCCAGTTCCCCGTACAGAAGGATCTTCGGAATCCTCGCATCCGGTATACGATATATATGTCCAAGCCAGCAGAGCCAGAACTGTTGAAGAAGGGCATACAGGTTGGAAAACTGGGCACGGGTGTGTTAGTTTTAATTATTGATCCGCGGAAACAATTTTATAAAGATGAGAGATTGACATGACATACGAATGTTTAGTTCTGATGAGGCTATTTAAGAACATGAAACGAGTTTCATATTTTTCTTTTTGCATTATTTTAGGGTGTTGGGAAAAAAACTACGGCAAAACAAACATGTGTTCAATTTATTTATATATTATTATTATTATTACTATTATAATCATATAATAATTCTGCTTGTTCCTTCCTTAGTTGCTTACTTCGTCCATCCGTTACGCACTTACTCTCTATACAAGCTTTTCCTTACCCTCTATCTTTTTAATCGCTACTCTCCTCAGCCTTTCTCTCATCTTTGCCAAACGGAAGGGTATTAAAGAGTGAGAGAGTAGGAGGAGAGAGCTTATAGCATTACCTTAGCAATAGCAGCTAAAGCTGGTGGTTGTAGCAATAATTGTGTGTACGTATATGTGTGCGTACTGTACAATATAGTAAAAATAGGTTGGTTTGTAGTCGTATCTCGCGACCTAATAACGAAATTTCTGGCCTGTACAGCCTTGGCCATTACTCAGTTGGTCTTTTCTGTTTACAATGGACACAGGAGCCATGATTTTTCAGTAATAGAAAACAAACATTTTCTCTTTCAAAATCTCTCACAAAATAGCGTACAGTATTTTGGTTATGGTCTGTGCATACGCCGCTTAATATAAGATTACAGTAAAGTAGCTTCTATGGACATTACTTTTATAGATATTTTAATAAAATTACACTCTGTGTTATCGTTATTTTATTATCCAATACCTTTATGTTTGAAAACGTTACTACCATTTGTAGTATGACAAAGTAATTTTTTTCCAGGAAATCATTATTATCCTTCCGTGGAAATTCCAGGGGTTCCGCTAGTTATTATTTTTATTAGGTCATTTTTCATCATATTTCGATTTCTGCTATGGTCGCACTACCAACCAAGTCTGCGGGGAGACCTAAGGCAGGTCGTAGTGTGTTATTATAGTCCCATTTCATGTTTTTCTATCTTCCCTATCATCCCTAGCGTTACATAGATAAAGTTTTCCTTAGTGTGTGGGCTGTACTTAATAAGACAATTTTTTGTATATCTCTTCAGCTGGGGTTTCCAGGGATTCTTCTAATGTGTTGTTTTGTTCCATTTTTTATCATTCCAAGCGCACCTACTATCACTGCCACAACTCTTGTTTTCAATTTCCACATTTTTTCTATATCAATTTCCAGGTCTTTATATTTTGACAGTTTTTCAAATTCCTTGGTTGCTATGTTACAATCCGCTGGACAAGCCATATCAATTAATAGACAAGTTTTCTCTTTCTGGTTTTTAACAATAATGTCTGGCCTGTTTGCTTCAATTTTTCTGTCTGTGTAGATGGTGTAATCCCATAGAATGGTTACATCTTCTATTTCTGTAACCGGTGCTGGGTGATGTCCATACCAGTGTTTGTTTACACATTTTCCATGTAAATATTGCCCAACTCTATCGTGGCGATTTTTATATTCATTTGGGGCAAGCACAGAACAGCCTGAGATTAGGTGGTCTATTGTTTCTTGGTGTTTATCACAAAACCTGCATTTTGGATCCATATTATTATGCATAATATTTGCCTGAAAGTTTCTAGTGAAAAGACTTTGGTCTTGTGCTGCAAGAATAAAGCCTTCAGTTTCAGACACAATGGTTGTTGTCTTGTATGACAATTCCAGCTGAATAAGACCTCTTTCACCTTCTTTATGGGGTATGTTTAGACGGTCTACATCAGCCTTTGGGTGATGCATCTTATGCTTAGAAAGAAGCTTTCTTGTTTTAGAATCCATTCGCCTGATGTCGTTTAGAGTCCAGTTTAATATGTTGAAGCTATATTGGACAACTGGGATTGCAAGGCTATTAATGGCCATAACTCTGTTCTGAGAATTCAATTCAGTTTTTAATATCATTCGTAGCCTTCTATAGTACTCTTTACGCACTATTTCTTTCATTTTTCTATGGTGAATGTTTTCACTCTCATTTACACCTAGGTATTTATAAGCTTCTTCTGGTTTCAATTTTTTATTGTTACAGCAGGGTCTAAGCTAATTGAGGATGTTTCTTGTATTGATCCACGTAAAACTGTAGCTTTAGCACATTTATTCAAATTGAATTTCATTCCAGTGTCTTCGCTGAAGCATTTTATAGTTTGCAGAAAACCTTCCAGCTCATTATCATTCTTAGCATATAACTTTAAGTCATCAATGTAAAATAGATGGCTTATTTTCTTTTGGCCTATTTTATAATCACATTCTGTCTTATAAAGTTGACTGGTTAGTGCTATTAATGATATGCAGAATAGTAATGGAGACAAAGAATCACCTTGAAATATACCTCTTTTGATGTTTATTTCATCAGACTTATAGGTTCCATTTATATTATTGGGGTAAAGGGTTGTTTTCCATATAGACATGCACTGTTTGATGAAATTGATGATGACGGGTGATATCTTGTATATATTTAAAGTCTTTAAAATTCAGGAATGTGGCACACTATCGAATGCCTTACGATAATCTATCCAGGCAGTACTAAGATTTTTCTTCGTACTGTAGCAGTTTTCCAGGATCATTTTGTTAATCAGCAATTGGTCTTTACATCCATAACAGCCACATTTGCACCCTTTTTGTTCAAGCGGTATCATGTCATTTCTTTCTAAGAATAAACATGTCTGTTTTGTTAACATAGATGTTAATAGGTTATATGTTGTAGGAAGGCTTGTAACTGGCCTGTAGTTTTTCGGGTTGTTTATGTCACCATTCTTGGGTAGAAGAAATGTAATTCCTTTGGTCATCCATGCAGGAATTTTAGTGGGATCGTCAACCATTTCTTGAAGTTCTTTGGCTAGTTTTTTATGTGCTGTATTTAAATAATATAGCCAAAAATTAGGAATTTTATCTATACCTGGGAATTTCCAATTGTGTGCTTTTTTCAGTGCAAATTTAACATCCTCTTCTGTAATTCCAGCCCATGTCTGTTCTGGTTTATTTTTCATTCGTTCTATCTCTTGTGCAATCCAATCTACTTCTTTGTTATGTTCTTTAGGGCAAGCCCATATCTTTTCCCAGAACTGTGTAACTTCTTCCATTCGGGGGGGGGGGGGGGAGGACTATCACTTCAATTCTTTTTTTACCTATTTCCCTGTAAAATTTCTTTGCATCGGTTTGAAAAATCTTGTTTTGTCTGTAAAATCTTGATCTTTTCTCATAGAGTCTTATTCTTTGAGCCTTCAGTTGTATTTTTTGCTTTATTTTTTCCTTAGTTGATAGGACTTCATTTTCATTTTTAATGTTGTATTTTCTTTCGACTCTTCTGCTTTTCCTAGTTCTTACATTTATTCCTCTACTCAGTTCATCCAGTACTGATAGTTCACTTCTAAGTTGTTCGATTTCTTTTTCTATTTTTCTTTTCCAAGGTGGATCTTCATGTCTGCGAGACTGCCTTGTTTTTATTTTGATGTTCAGTTTTTTTTGTTGCTGCTATTGCTGATGCATATATTGCTTCATTGAGATTTGTATGAGTGTCTTCATCCAAGATTAATTTGAGTGCTGCATTGTAGAGCTTAATAGTTCGGAGTTTATGCTTTGTTGGTTGTAATTTTGGGAGCTGTTCTCGTTCCTCCATTATTATTATTATTATTATTATTATTATTATTATTATTATTATTATTATTATTTCCTTTGCTTTCTGTTGTTCTGTTATTTGATTTCTAAGGTTTGAAATAGCATCGTGACATTTTCCACAGAGCAGTTTTGTAATAAACAATATAGACAACATGAGATCGCACACATTTTACACAGATAAAGCCTTTCGTAAGATGTGAGCTGTACTTATGAATACAATTTTGTGTATTTCAAAGCATGACTTGCTAGGAATCCTCTAAATAAGTTTATCGGAACATTCAACAAACAACCTAAGATCACACATATTTTGCATAAGTAAAGCCTTTCATAAAGTGTATTTCATATGAATACGACCTTATTAAAATTGAGATGTAGTAGGTTTGAAGTGGGGCTCTGTATCACAGATTCAATGAGGCGGGGTTTAGCCAGTATCATTATTGGGGAATGGGAGCATGAGACCGTTGCACCAGCCCTGGTCACACTAGTGTTGTTTGTTCTTTGTTTGTTTGTTTTTAAGAGACACTCCATCTGGTTTCACTTTTCTTTTTAGCTATTTTAAAATGAACATTGAAACTTCATCTTTCTATGCCAAATTTTTTTCTTCTTTTTTTTTTTTAGACATTCCCAAAGAAATAACTGATATCGTTCCAAAGATCGATCTATCTTCACCGACTGCTCAAAAGAGCGTGCCTCGAACGCCATACGAAGAACGGCCCTTACCAATCACAAACAGGTAAGTACCATACCTGATACACGCTTTGGGTGATCATGTCTCGAAAGAGAGATGACTGACTGGACAGAAAATTTTCTATCCTGCTCTTTAAACTATAACTGAAAGGAGAAGAGACGATTTGTATTAATAAGTAGTAATTAGTGGGGGATCAGTTTATTACTTAATAACAATAGAAAACCGATCCCCCATTTTATGCCCAGCAGAAGCTTTACTTATGTTTCCAACTATTATCTTCATTCAGTCAGTTAAGTGCCATACGTGATACACGCTTGGACGATCATTAAGTTTTTTTTGTTGTTGTTCTTTTTTTAATCATATCACCCCGAGCAAAGCGGTAACGCCACTGAAGCGCAGGGGCCTACGTAGGAGTGAAAAGATTGGAAAAGAGAAAGCCGGAAACCACATCCTAAACAAGGAACAAGGGATGAGCCTCTTCACCTGTTCAATAGACGTGGGTAGAGTGTGAACCGGGCGATAGTTTAGTCTATCTACTCCAATTGAAAAAAAAAGAAAACAGTGAAAAGATTGGAAAACAGAAAGCCGGAAACCACATCCTAAGCAAGGAACAAGGGGTGAGCCTCTTCACCTGTTCAATAGACGTGGGTGGAGTGTGAACCTGGCTATAGTTTAGTCTATCTACCCCAATTAAAGTTTAAAGTGAGTTTAACGGCAATACAGTAGAAAATCTTCCCAAGCACCGTCGACACTTTCCCTTTTGGGCATGCCTCTGACGCTGGGCAAAAAATTTAGCCCTCTCCCAAAAGAGAAGTAATACCTGGGAATTAGCCCTTGGGTTTGGGCTAAATACTTTTTTAAAACTACTCAACGTTTTTAAAGCTTTAAAATATAGTCCACACTTCTACTCAAACAGTTTCTTTTCTCGCACTGTGGAACTTCCTTTCCGTATACCTGCTTCCTTGGTAGCTACAATCTCTAAGAGTTTAAGTGCAACATCACTTACCATCTTCTATCTCCTATAAAGGAGATAGAAGATGGTAATTGATGTTGCACTTAAACTCTTTATCTTTTTCTTAACCTTTCCTCGCCATCCCTTCCTTCTCGCTCGCTTCTCCTGCGCACTAGTAGCAGTATTACCTTACTTGGGGTGAAATGATTATATAAAAACATATCAAATAGAACTCACCTTTGTGTCGTTTATTCTACAAGATCGATGTAGGTATGGCATAGTGGCTAGCGACTCGGTATGAGAAATCGAATTTTAATAAAGTTTTTTACATTCATTAGCCTTGAAAGATAACGGTACTAGATTGCTATGTGATGTCAGTTCTTCAATATGGCAGTGAATGCTAGACAATATCATCAAAGATGAAGGAAAGACTTTAAGCAACTGAAATGTGGTTCTACAGAAGAATACTGGATATAAAGTGGGGGATCAATTCAATATTACAATCAATACATAAACTGACCCCTCACTTTGTGGTCACAGCAGTTTCTATACGTTTATATTCCTGAGATCCAAAAGCACAAGGAGGCATTCCAGAAGTTGAATAAAGTATTAAGAAACAGGACAATTTCGCTAGAAACAAAGAAGAGAGTACTGGATTGCTATGTGATGTCCATTCTTCAATATGGCAGTGAATGTTGGACAATATCATCAAAGATGAAGGAAAAACTTGAAGCAGCTGAAATGTGGTTCTACAGAAGGATGCTGCGGATATCATGGACCGAGAATGTGAGCAATGATAAGGTGTTGGAAAGAATGGAAACAAAAAGGAAACTAATATTGAACATCAGAAAGAAACAACTGAAGTTCCTGGGAATGCAATGAGGAAGGAGGGCTTGGAGAACCTGATACTAACAGTCCAGATAGATGTAAAAAGAGACAGAGGAAAGCAGCAGATAACATATTTGAAGGGTCTGAGCAGGTAGGTGACAGAACGGGAGCTGCGTGGTATAACAGGAGAAGGCCTGCTAAGATCCACCAGGGGGAAGGAAGACAATTGATGGCCATGATCGCCTACGTTTTCAAAGGACAAGGCACAAAGAAGAATAACAAGAAGAACATGAACAAGAAGAACAAGCTTTAGGAAAGGTACGAATCTATCCCGTTCCACTATATATGGGTTAAACATTAGGTCTTGTATCTGAAAAAATCATCTATGAATGACAAGGCAACGACAAATTGTTGGATAAGAACTTGACATTGGCAAATTCCTGTCCTGTTAGTAGAAGAAATTGAAAAAACTCTCAGTGTCTTTACTAACCGACCCAAGAATATGTTATCCTTTTTGATGAAATAAACATAGGAAGAACGTCTACACAAACATAATCGAACCAATTTTCAGAAACGCTAACATACAGATTGACTACTCTGTTTAAGTTCGGATTTTAAATAAATATCCCCTGAGGAAAGGCAGAGAGTACAATGACCGAAACGTCGTGAATATGACAACAAAGATGAGGACAAGAGCCCGAACAATGTTAATAGTGTAAATAATTACAATACATCATCTCAGAAATATAGGTTTTCTATAGTTATGAAGTAATAAACTGGACCCCCACAAATTAATACTTATTAATATAATATAATATAATTTAATTTATCTCTTCTCCCTCCAGCTATGGTTTAAATAGCAGAATAGATTAAGTTCTATAGCCTTTGGTGGCAACCAGTCTACTACAGGAAGTAATGGCAACCTAGTGTGGGAAAATCTTCTGCCCAGTGAGTCATGTCCCTTTCGAGACATGATCGCCTAAACGTGTATAACGTATGACATTTAACTGACTGACTGAATATAATAGATGAATATATAAGTAAAGCTTCTACTCTATATAAAGTGGGGGCTCGGTTTTCTATTGTTATGAAGTAATAAACTGACCCCCCTAATTATACTTAGTATAATAATATAATTTATCTCTTCTCCCTCCAGCTATAGCAGAATAGATTAATTTAATAATATAATATAATGTATTATGTAATTCTCTCTCCAGCTATGGTGTAAATAGCAGAACATATTAAGTTCTATAGCCTTGGTTGGCAACCAGTTTTACCGCAGAAAGTAATGGCAACCTTCTGCAGGAATATCTTCTACCCTATCAAGCATGTTCCTTTCGAGACATGATCGCCCAAAGCGGGTATCACCTATGGCACTTAACTGACTGAATGAAGATAATAGTTGGAAACATAAGTAAAGCTTAAACTGGGCAAAAAATGGGGGAACAGTTTGCTATTGTTTTTGAGTAGTAAACTGATCCCCCACTAATTAACTGACTGAAGTTGCATGGAAGAAAGAAACCGGAAGATAGTTGCACAGACGAGAAGTGTGAAAAAAGGAAACTATTAGAATCTCACTTACGGTCATGTTGTTTCCCTACCTATATACAGCAATAGAATATTCCTAGCCGCTTAATTTCGTGGACTCTATTGCTGTAGTGGAGAGTGATTATACCAACTAGCAGTGTATCTACTTCATGCAGCCTGCAAGTCTTGTACTTGTTGATATACTATTATTCCCAATCTCCATTTTGGTGATTACTCAAGCAGTAACGTTTTAGGGTTACAATAGGTTACATCTAGATAATTCAACAATAAAACAGTAAGACTTATTTTCCAATCTAGTAGCACGCCTAAATTCATTCGATCGAGGTAACTAAGATGAGAGTTTATTAAAACAATCACCATGATAATTATTATAAAAGTTGGTTGGTTGTTTTGTTTTTATGGCATATCAACCTCGGCGGGTCATTTATTGCCAACTAAATTTTTATTTATTCATTGCTGGTAATACCTTTTTCTTTCAACAATTTATTGTTGTTTTTATGTAAGTTTTGTGTCTAGTAATACTTTTTTTCTTTTCGAGTATCAAGATTCATTGGGATTTGTCTTTAAGGGCAGGGTTCCCAAGTTCTACCCTTGTTATTTAACTCATAACTGGAGGGAAGGGACGGATTAATACCTTTCCTAAGGGTACAAGTAAATGCAGGGTATTCAACTGGAATTCGAACTCGGCTCACCGATTTCTCTTTCCGAGCCGATATCCACTGCACCACAACGCACATTCGTCACAGCACCCGGTATTCCCAAACGGTCACCCATCTAAGTAGTGACCAGGCTCAACGTTGCTTAACTTCGGTGATCGAGCGAGAACCGGTGTATTCAACGTGATATGGCCGTAAGCACGCACATCCGTCACTAAACTTTTACAGCACCTGGTATTTCCAAGCGGTCATCCATCTAAATACTGACCAGGCTCAACGTTGCTTAACTTCGGTCATTGAACGAGAACCGGTGTATTCAACGTGATATGGCCGTAAGCTATTATAGAATAAAGAGTAGGAAGCCAAGTCACGGTGATGTTAAAGTGGCTGAAGTTGTGATATCAGGTTAAGATATCAGATAACATTTCAGACTACGTTAGATTTTGTCGAGAATCTCGAGACATATAGCAGGAATACCAGACCAGATATGGCAGCAATATTCAAGGGAAGAACAAATGGTAGATTTTTAAATGCGCAAGATGGATTCTGGCGAGAATCATTTGGCACGGCACAGTAAACCAACTTTACAAGAAGCTGACCTAGCAGTTAATTCAATATAATCGTTCCACTTCATGTCTATGGGAAATGTGAGAGCAAAAAGATTCAATGAATTGCTTTCCCGGAAGTTATCACCAACCATGCTGATGGATTCTGGGGCGAAGTGTTTCAACCAACACTTATGGCCTACTTTTTTTTTTCAATTTCTTTATTGTAATATCGTATATACAGTAAGTGTGAATATTTTTTATTTATAGTATTGTCAGGTGCATACATAGTGATTTTAAATTAACATACCTGTTTTATTTTGATAGGCAACAAAAACAATTTGGACAAGGAAATGGGACAGAAGAGGCCACGTTTATTCCTGAACAAAATCCAGCAAAAGCTAATTCAGGTAATCTATTTTCTAAACTAAATATATTGCATATATATATATATAATCTAAACTTATTTATAAATGGAACTCTGTGTGTGTGTGTGTGTGTGTGTGTGTGTGTGTGTGTGTGTGTGTGTGTGTGTGTGTGTGTGTGTCCGTTACCTATAGACTCCGAAACGGCTGGACCGATTTTCTTGAAAATTTACACAGTTGTCTACGAATGTTCTTAGCTAGGTTTTATGTCGAGGTACCCCCGATAAATATCGAAAATCGATAATCGAAAAAATCGGGTTATAGAAGGAGTGGTCCGATTTTAATCAAATTTGATACACTCATAGACAAAGACATAAGAAACGATATTCAGAAGTTTCAAGATTGCAGTTCTTACAATAGTGCAGAAAACCGATAACATATATATATTAAAGGCAAGATGTTTGTGTGTGTGTGTCTGGTTATCTGTCTGTATGTCTGTATTTTTTTTTTTTTCAGCCCTTTTATTTTAGTTTTTGCTTCGGGTTTGGCTCTAAGTAAGTATAATTGTAGTTCTTTGTCTCAGCCATGATACCATTTACTCAGAGGACTTATTTAGCCTTCAAAATTCAGTTTACGACGAAAAAACTTATTTGATATCGATACCAGGAAATCAAAATTTGACTTACATCCATTCATTTTTCTTTCAGTCTACAGTTTCGCTTTAACTGGAAACAACTATTGCTTTTTAGTCTTTCGTGCCAACATCCAAAGAGTCTGAGCTCCAGGAACATGATTTTTTTTTTACAGTTTCATTACGCAACGCCGGACTATACTGCTAGTATATATATATATATATATATATATATATATATATATACTACCGGTCATATTTATTAAGCAACCCCAGTTTTTAAAAGAAATGATGTATTCATACTATGTTTAGTATGAATACATCAAGTGGTATGAATTCATCAAGTGGTATGAATTCATCAAGTGGTATGAATACATTGCCAAGTGGATAAATCTAAATGAAAATAATTTTTTTCTTTTTTAATACTGCACAATAACATGCTAGTCTCTTTTGGTTATTGGCTGGCCGAAGTAAAGGTGTAACACCCCAACGGTCTGTCCTAACAATTTTCTCCGACGGCCGTTCTCCACGCTGTGATGTTGCCGGGAATTTGTAGAAAATGTCGGCCGGACAGCTGGGGCTACAAGATTGACTATAAGGAACGAACTTCCACAACTTGGATGAGTTGAAAAGGATGCTTTATTCGTTTAGAGTTAGCCTTTTCGGTTGGGGCAGGCGAATGTGACACACAGCTCGAACTCTAATTAATGGAGATCAACAAATCCAAACTGAACGAAACAAGACGAACTTCAAGCACACGCCCGGCGGAACTCAACTTAACTGACTTCTATTTATTTAAATGAAAATATGGAAATCCGGAAATCCGGAAATGCTTTAGACCACCGGTGACAAACACCGGCGACTGTAAGTCTGAAATTTCAGTTATCTTTTTTTTTTATCTTAAAGCTTCCGCCGGAAAATTCTTAATGTGTGGTCAAGATACAGTAAAGGACAGCCTTTGACCGGGTCATTCGAAAACCTACCACTGAGTCAAATATTTACCGGAAGAGTGGTAGGATTTAAAACAGTAATCGGATACCGTTGTCTCTTCCGCAATTTTACTCATAAAAGAAAAAGCGTTTATTTATTTATTTTTTCTCCTTCTTTTTTCACTTTTGTTAAATATGTTTTTAAACTATTTTCTATTCTAATCTATTTTCTATTTTAATCTATTATAATAAAATACATATATGCCTAGTTATCGTGTCACAAAGGTTTCCTGGCCGCCTCGTAAAATTTTGCAAAGTAATAATAAAAAAAGAACCATTCTATTTCCATTTGGCAATAAATACTAAAAATAGTATGAAATAAATCATTTTTTTTTAATCTGGGGTTGCCTAATAGTTATGGCCGGTAGCGTATATATAGACATATATAGCAAATCTAGAGGTGCGATGGCTAAATTGTCGCTATTTGCCTTGCAAAATTTTGCAAAGTAATAATAACAAAAAACCACTCTATTTACATTTGGAATTATCCACTTGGCAATAAATACTAAAAATAGTATGAAATACATCATTTTTTTTAAAATCTGGGGTTGCCTAATAGTTATGGCCGGTAGCGTATATATAGACATATATAGCATATCTAGAGGGTGCGATGGCTAAATTGTCGCTATTTGCCTTGCAAAATTTTGCAAAGTAATAATAAAAAAAGAACCATTCTATTTTCATGTCCCTCTAGCTAGGGAACATTATCTTGAATCTCCAGACCATTCTTACATGTATTTCCATCCCTACCTCCCACCCCCTCTCTCTCTCTTTCTCTCACTCTCTTTCTGTGTGTGTGTGTATTCCAGCATGCTCGTTCCCTCTCTCTCTCTTTCTCTCTCTCTCTCTCTCTCTTAGACCCAATCAGATATCTCTTCTTCCTCTATGGCTCCTCTTTCTCCCATGACTGTTGTGTGCTAGATAATATTTCTAATACTAGAGACAAAGTCATCTTCATACATCCGTTTGCAAATATATTTGTGTTCGGTAACTTTAATGCTCATCAAGTGGCTTAAACACTCTGTCACTGACCACAGTCTATTCTTTACTTCTATTCATGATTCATGTCGTACTAAGCAGCTCTGCCCTCTTGGCATCTCTGATCATGTGGTGGTGTCTGTAAACATCTCTTTCCGCTCCCCCACCAGCCAAAAACCTCCTACCGACAGAATATATTCCGGAATGGGACTCGTTCCATGATTTCCTTCGTGACGTCCATTGAAACGAATTTTTTAATCTTCCTGTTCAAAAATGCGACTCTGTAGTCTCCTCCTGGGTGAAACCAGCATTGATGCTTTTATCCCATCAAGGAAATTCCAACAAATCTCGTTATAGCGGACCTGAAGGAGACTACCACCACCTTTAAATTTGTTGTTTTTCTTTTCTTTTTTTTTTTTTTTTGCCTTTCTCAGCAAAGTCTTATCGATTATTACATAAAGTTCCCGATTATCAAAACAAATTGGAAAAAAAAGTTATTATTTAAACAATTTTAGGGAGGGGCTCACTTTCTCATACAACGTTATAGTAAATCTATCCTCCATTTTGGAACCACTCGCTTTAGGGTCGCTTTGTTTTGGTTTTTTGGGGGACGAGTTGTTGCTCTTGTTTTTGTCTTTTTCAAGTTTTCTTCAGTTCTTACGCTGGCATCTTCCTCCTAAACTCCAAGAATGGCTTTATTTAAAAATTTCGCAAAGGATTCAGTAGTTGAATATGCGCAAGCAAAAAAGTTAATTGTACAGGATCGTTTTACTATGTAAGGTTGTATGAAAAAATGTGTCCCTCCCCACCCACCCCCCAAAAATTGTCAATCAGAAACTTTAGGGTTTAATCGATAAGTTTGCACTGAAAACATTTTTTAAAAAATGATAATCAAACAATTTACAGTTGGTGGTAATGTCGTACCCGGGGAGTGATTTCAAAATGGAGGATCGATTTACTATAAAATGAAAAACTGAGCCCCACACTAAAATTGCTGAAATATTGAAATTTTTCCAATTTTTTTTTTTTTTTTTTGTCAATCAGAAAGTTTAGGGTTTAATCGATAAGATTGCATTGAAAAAAGTAATAAAAAAAATGAAAAACAACAAATTTAAAGGTGGTGGTGGTCTCCTTCAGGTCCACCATCGTTGATTCTCACCTGCAAGATCAGCCTCTTCAGGCTGCACTGAAGTGAAACGTCTGATTACAACAAACGCCTCTTTCTCCCTGCTTGTAATAAGTGCAACCGTGTCCTAAATCAAGCACGTTTATTCTTTGCTGATAGAATTAAACAATGTATAGCATCTTGCAAGTTCGGTTTTAGAGATTATTGGCGACTCTGCAAAAGCAAGCTGAACAACACCAAACGATCAATGTTTCCTCTATTCAATCAGTTCGAAGTCCTCACATCTACAGCAGACACGGTTAAATACTTTGCTCGCAAATTATCTTCCGACACAGCACTTCTCGACGACCCACACTCGATTTCCACATAGAATAGAGGCATAACCCCGTCTCTGGTCTCGGACACCCTGCGCAAAATTAAAAAATATAAACTCGCGACAATATACTCATAGTGTATATGCACCCTATGTACTTAATCACACACCCTTAAAAATCAAACTGACCCCCTAAAAATCAAATTACTTCCTTAAGAATCAAATTGATCCCTGTTGCGCGTGAGTCCCATGATGAAAACTACGGAGTTTGACTTTTTTATACTATATATTCTCATAAATGAAGTACTTAACATGACTCCCAACTAACTTGAGTGACTCTTGAGCATTATATTATACAAAACAAGAGTAAAAACATCTTAACTACAACAGAATTTAAAGGCGTTTATTTTAGCTTCAGTCAGTCAGTTAAATGCCATACGTGATACACGCTTTGGGCGATCATGTCTCGAAAGAGACATGACTGATTGGGCAGAAGATTTTCTATCCTGCTCTTTAAACTATAGCTGAAGGGAGAAGAGACGGATTGCATTAATAAGCAGTAATTAGTGGGGGATCAGTTTCCTATTGTTATGAACTGATCCTCCACTTTATGACCAGTAGAAGCCTTAATCATGTTTCCAACTATTATCTTCAGTCAGTCAGTTAAGTGCCATACGTGATACACACGTTGGGCGATCAGATTTTCTATCCTGCTCTTTAAACTAAAGCTGAGAGGAGAAGAGACGGATTGTATTAATAAGTAGTAATTAGTGGAGGGGTCAGTTTATTATTTCATAACAATAGAAAACTGATCCCCCACTTTATGCACAGTAGAAACTTTACTTATGTTTCCAACTCGTAATCTTTAGTCAGTTAAGTGCCATAGGTAATACACGCTTTGGACGATCATGTCTCGAAAGAGACATGACTGACTGTGCAGAATATGACCCCGCAGTGGGTTGCTATTGCTTTCTGCGGTAGACTGGTTGCTGACCAAGGCTATAGAACTTAATCTGTCATGTCATTTAATCCATAACTGGCGGGAAGAGACGGATTAATACCTTTCCCAAAGGTATTTGTGTGCAAGTGGATGCAAGGAAATCAAGGAGTGCAAGGTATTTTAGCTTACCTGGCAGCTATATTTAAAAGAAAACATGTCTTCTTTACAGAAATTAATTGGTAATACCTGTCTACTTGTCTGTTTGTAGGAAACGGCCAAGATATAGAGCCAATGACCGAAAAAGACCTAAAAGAAACATCGTCCGCTATCGACATATTCGGCCAACAATTAGTGAGTATTTCTTAAAATTAAAAGATGATAATCTCCGCTGAGAAACAAACAAAGAAGCCGTTTGGCAGTTGGGTGTTCTTTTCGAAGGAATCATTTCATATTTCAGCAGATCTTCTGGGTGCTGTGTTCCTTCCAGACATAAATCATGGTTTTACTCAACCTTCTATTGATTGCAGATAGAAAGTGAAGAGAAAAATATGTGAGAAAATTTTGAGAATGGAAAAGCCAATGCAAACAGCTAAAGAGAAGAATTCAAAATTAGAGTGGAAATGGGTTACAGACAGATATTGGCATATAGTTACAAACACAAACAAATATTATTCATAGCAACAAGTTTTCATCAATTCCCAGTTGAATTGGTTAGATCTAACCGTAAGTTCTATGTTGAGGGTTTCTTCTCTCATACTTCTCACTTATGGAACTCTTTTCCGGCTTCACAATTTCCAGTTAAGTTCGATCTTCCAAAATTTAAATGCAATGTGAATCATTGTCTTCTGTCTTTCTAATTACAGTATAGCCCGGATATAAGAGAAACTCGGATATAAGAGAATTTATAAGGCCCTTATAGCTCTCTTATATTCGGGTTACACTGTATAAGAGACCAATATATAAGATAAGCCCGGATATAATAGAAGTTTTCTCTGGTCCCAAATTAGAGCCTGTGGTAATGTATATAAAATAGACCACATCCGGATATAAGAGAAACCCGGATATAAGATAACTTTTATCCGGTCCCGACAACTCTTTTTTATCAGGGTTACACTGTATTGTTCTTTTATTGCTCTCTCTCCTTAATAACGATTCCTTTTTTTTCTCTCGTATCCTCTCAGTAACCTCTTGAGTCTTAATCGCTTTATTCCTTTTTTTTTGGGATGAAATGCTTAATAAAAAAATAAACATTTTGCTTTTGTAGGTCTCCAAGGCTTATTCCAAAAACTGGATGAACCGTGAAGAAGCTCTCCGATCTTTGACTGAACAAATGATTGAACTGTCCAAATCGGAGGACCCACGAACCGTTCTGAAAGCATCGATTTTGCTGATCAAGAGAGGCATCGATGACCAAGTATCAGCGGTAAGATTAAGGAAATTGCTCTTTGATTCAATCAGCAAATTGTATTCAGTGACAGGAAAACTAAATATGTTAACACACACGCCAACCCACACGTATAGTGAGTGCTGGAAGTAAGCATTGCTTAATATAACATAACAAAGCTAGGATATTGTTGGGGCGCTCTCCACCTTTCCATGGAAATGGACTATTCGAATCACTATATAAAATAGTAGGGATTATACCTCGAGGAAGGATGTCGAGTAAGGAAGTCGAGTGAGCGAGTCAGTCGGGAATTTCCGGTCTTGCACCGGAAGTGTTCTACTAGTCAATCTATCACGTCTGTACGACGATACTGTATACTAATTACCTTGTTCTGTATTCTACTAATCCTCACCTCTTGTAAATACTTCTCTTTTCCTGTCAATACACCTACTTTTATACTATTACGTTGTTTTGTATTATTTCACATGATTCTGTTACCCGACGTAACAGATAGATAGATAGATAGATAGATAGATAGATAGATAGATAGATAGATAGATTCATCTATCTATATGATTATGTCTGCTCTATCACTGATATTGAGCACTTTTAAATAAGTACCACGCATATATAATATATAAATAATATAATATATATAACAAATTGCATATATATATATATTGATATTTATAATTATATACATACACTTTTCACACACACACACACACACACACACACACATATATATATATATATATATATATATATATATATATATATATAAAGATATTATAATATTCTTCTTTACGTGCCGTCCCTTCAGGAAGTAGGCGATCATGGATTTCCACTTGGCCCTGTCTCTCAATATTTTTCCCCTTGGTATCTTTCCCAAACCCCGCTCCACCATCCATTTGCTCAAGCCAATCAAATATGTCACACGCTGCTTTCCCTGTCTTTTTTCCTTCTGTCCGTCTTGTGAGTATTAAATTCTCCAGGCCTTCCTTCCTCATTACGTGACCCATGAACCTCACCTGTCTCTTCCTGATATTAAGTATGTTTTCTTCTCCAATATCTCATCATTGCGCATATGTTCGGTATCCCCAGCAACCTTCTGTAGAGCCATATTTCTGTTGCCTCGAATCTCTCCTTTATCCTTGAAGAAATCGTTCAACATTTACTGTCATACAGAAGGACAGATATCACATAGTAGTTCAGCAGTCTTTTTTTCTTTTTTTTTTTTTTTGTTTCCAATGATATTTTTCCCGTCACTTAGTGCGCTGTTTAGCTTTTGAAATGCGGGAGATAGGAGAGGAGTTCAACATATCAGAAGGCAGTGTATTCACCATTTTAAATGAATATTTGCCAATGATAAAACTGTGTTTGCTCACTTCAATCCAAAACAACAACGCGTCAACGATTCAGAGCGTTGTTTGCAACTGTTTTAAGGCAGCAAGAAGGAGTTTTTTGCGTTAATATGTGACAATGGATGAAAAATTGTTCCACTACTTCATTCCGGAGTCAAACTGGCAGCCATCATGAGACGACAGCAGCAGGTGAAAGCGTCCAAAGTGACCAAAGGCGCAAACAATTGTTGGCATGGTTTTGCTTGGCCTCCACATTTTGAGATGAGCGAGGTATTTTGTTCATCGATCACCTTGAGAAAGGAAGAACCATCAATATCTAATATTATATTTTTTTTAATCATTTCACCCCCAAGCAAAGCATTCCACCGCCACTATTGCGCTTAGGGCTACATAGGGGAAGGTAAATAGTGGTTAGATATAGGAAATGTCAGAAGGGGGGTGATAGATAGTTGGGTGGGTGGGAAGAATGTTTGAAAGAATGGAAGCGAGTTAGTTTGTTAGGAGGTGTCTATTGACCTTACATTTAAACTCCTGGAGATTGTAGCCGTCGGGGAAGCAGTCATGTGGAAGGGAATTCCACAGTCGGGAAGTGCGAGAAAAGAAACTGTTGGAGCAGAAGTTGCGGTTGCATTTTATCGGTTTCACTTTAAAAGGGTGGGATCTAGTTGCTAGTCTAGTATCTCGTGTAAATTCGAACCTAGGGGGCACCAGTGATCTAAGTTCATCGGAGCAGAAGCCGTGAAAGTATTTATAGAAGAGACACAAGGAAGCCACGTCGCGCCGGTGAGAGAGACTCTGCAGGCGGTCTGCTAAGTCGGTATCCATCACATTACAGACCCTCCGCTGTACCTTGTCGAGAAGCCCAAGGAGAATAGCAGGGGCACCCGACCAGATATGACAACAATATTCAATGCACAGGCGGATGGTAGATTTATAAATGTGCAGGATAGATTCAGACGGAAAAAAAACCTCCGGGCCCTGCACAGAGAACCGACTTTCATAGCAGCGGATTTAGCAATGGATTCGATATAGTCATTCCACTTGAGGTCCGCTGAAAGTGTGAGACCAAGGAGGCGTAGTGTTTTACTCTCTGGGAGGCAAGCCTGGTCCATGTTAATAGGAGGTAGGTACGATTGTCTATGATGATTAATTGATAGTAGCTTCGTTTTAGAAGCATTAAAATAGCATTATTGCTGTGTATGAAGGAAGAAATCGCCTAAAAACGGTCACAAATGAAGAAGAAAAAAGTGATCTTTCACCAAGACAACGCATAGTATCGCAAGTCGATCGCAACGATGGCAAAATTACATGAATTGTACTTCGAATTTCTTCCGCATCCACCCTATTCTCCAGATCTGCCACCCCCCTCTCAGCGTTTACTGGCTGTTTGCAGACCTCAAAAGAATGGCCAAGGGAAATATATTTGGCTCCAATAAAGAGGCGATATCGGAAACTGAGACGTAAGTTGAGGCCAAAGACAAATCCTTCTACAACAAAGGAATCGAATTGTGAGAGAAGCGTTGGAATCAGTCTATCACCGTAGAAAGAGACTATGTTGATGAATAAAGTCGAATTTTGCCTAAAAGTTGTTGTTTTATTAGTTAGGCCTGGGATTTATTGAGTGATGTGTTAAATCCCGCAACTTTAATAACATATGTTAAAATTACCTAAAAATTTAACTCAAACTTTGTTTTAACGTCTAAATTGATCGATTGAAATTTAAGATAAGTTTTTAAAAGTAAAATCGAATTATTAAGGTTTATGTGATTTGCCTAATAACTCCATTCTATATTCGGACCTAATGACTTCATACGAACTGCATATTGCTTGTTGTCACCCTCTAACAAGGACTTTATTTTTCTTTATAGGTCTTTAAGTCACTTCAGAAATTACTACAGATGATTTTCATAGAATTTATTCCTCAAAAAAAGTAAGTAAACACGCATCATTATTACTCCGGTTGGACACACATGTCTCACGGGAATCACAGAATCTAAACTTATTTATAAATGGAACTCTGTGTGTGTGTGTGTGTGTGTGTGTGTGTGTGTGTGTGTGTGTGTGTGTGTTACCTATAGACTCCGAAACGGCTGAACCGATTTTCTGGAAAATTTACACAGTTGTACTATAAGCGTCTGCGAGTGTTCTTAGCTAGGTTTTGTGTCGAGGTACTTCCGATAAATATTAAAAATCGATAATCGAAAAAATCAGGTTATAGAAGGAGTGGCCCGATCTTAATCAAATTTGATACCCTCATAGACAAAGACATAAGAAACGATACTCAGAAATTTCAAGGTTGTAGTTCTTACAATAGTGCAGAAAATGTCACTTCCGAATTCTTTATTTATCTCACCTTTTGTTGACCTTTGCTGAAGCCAGTTATTGAACATGGTCACATAGCTCAGTAAATATTAGCGTTGGTTAGATTCAGTGACTTGACCCAAATATTCGTGAGTTCTATAAACGGCTACAGCAGTAGTGGAACAAAAGTAATATACCCCAGTGATCGAAATGAAGAGTTCGGTTAAGAATTCCAATCAACTGAGGAAGGTCGGAGCGTACAATGATCGAAACGTCGTGAATATGGCAATATAGATGATAACAACATTCTGAACAATATAAATAATTTAAATAATTAAAATATTTTATCTCAGATGTATAAACAAATGATAATAAATATTGCTGACATCAAATTAAAGAAGCTTTCTGTATTGTATAAGAAAAGGTTTGATTAATTCTTTGGGTGAAGTTATTTTTAAAACTGTTGTAATGCGACTTATTCACTCGTTTTCATCTTGTTTCGGAAACGTGGCAGACTTTGCTGGATACGTCTTTTCGAAGATGCAAAGTCACAACGAGAATTTGGAAAGACTGGAAGAAGACATTCGAAAAAACTTGTAGCAACTGAAATGAGGCTCTTCATAAGGATGCTGCGGATATCATGGATCAAGCACGTGAGCAATAATGAGGTTTTGCAAATGATGGAAACGAAAATGAAAATTAATACTGAGCACCTAAAACAGATAATGAGAAAAGAGGGACTAAAGAATCTGATACACACAAGTCAAATATAGAGAAAAATAAACAGTGAAAAGCAGCGTCTAACATCCTTCACGAGACCGGGCAGGTGGATGGCAGAGCGAGGTTTGGGTGGTCTAACAGGAGAAAGTGTGTTAAGAACCAGCAGGGATAGGGAGACGTGGAAGGGCAAAATCGCCTACGTTCTGAAAGGACATAGCACACAGAAAAAGAAGTACACCCGCGTATAAGCGTATCAAGATTCATTGGGATTTGTTTTTAAGGGCAGGGTCCCCAAGTCCTACCCCTATTATTTAACACATAACTGGAGGGAAGGAACGGATTAATACCTTTCCCAAGGGTACCAGTGCTTAAGTGAATGCAGGGTATTCAAGTGGAATTCGAACTCGGCTCACTCTTTCCGAGCCGATATCTATTGCACCACAACGCACATCCGTCACTAAACGCTTACAGCGCCTAGTATTCGCCTAAGTACCGACCAGGCTCAACGTTGCTTAACTGCAGTGATCGAGCGAGAACCGGTGTATTCAACATGATAGGCCGTAAGGCTGACTCCGAAAGAAGAACCAGTACTGTATAATACATGATGTAATTTCTATCCGAATTTTAAGATTTTTTCAAATTTCTTATTTTAATAAACAAATTTTCTATAGTTATATCAAGAGTGAGGTGAATTTTTCACTGTCCTGTGAAAGTCCCTACAGCCTTAATCTTCCAGAATTGTTGACTCCGAAAGAACAGTACTGGTATAATACATGATGTAATTTCTATCCAGATTACAAAAGATTTTTTCAAATTTCTTATTTTAATAAACAAATTTTCTAAGTTATATCAGAGAGTGGGGTGAATTTTCACTATTATGAGAAGTCCTACAGCCTTAATCTTCAGGAGGTACATTGACTCCCGAAAGAAGAACCAGTACTGTATAATACATGATGTAATTTCTATCCAGATTACAAAGAATTTTTTTCAATTTCTTATTTTAATAAACAAATTTTCTAAGTTATATCAGAGTGGGGTGAATTTTCACTATTATGAAAGTCCCTACAGCCTTAATCTTCAGGAGGTACATTGTTTCGAAAGAAGAACCAGTACTGTATAATACATGATGTAATTTCTATCCAGATTACACAAAAAGATTTTTTTCATTTATTTATTTTAATAAACAAATTTTCTAAGTTATATCAAGAGTGGGGTGAATTTTCACTATTGTGAAAGTCCCTACAGCCTTAATCTTCAGGAGGTGCCATTGGCTCGAAAGAAGAACCAGTACTGTATAATACATGATGTAATTTCTATCGATTACAAAAGATTTTTCAAGTGCCTATGACACAACCAAACAAATTTTCTAAGTTATATCAAGAGTGGGGTGAATTTTCACTATTATGAAAGTCCCTACAGCCCTTAATCTTCAGGAGGTACATTTGACTCCGAAAAGAAGAACAATTACTGTATAATACATGATGTAATTTCTATCAAGTTACAAAGATTTTTCAAATTCCTTATTTTAATAAACAAATTTTCTAAGTTATATCAAGAGTGGGGTGAATTTTCACTATTATGAAAGTCTACAGCCTTAATCTTCAGGAGGTACAATTGACTCCGAAAGAAGAACCAGTACTGTATAATACATGATGTAATTTCTATCCAGATTACAAAAGATTTTTTCAAATTTCTTATTTTAATAAACAAATTTTCTAAGTTATATCAAGAGTGGGGTGAATTTTCACTATTATGAAAGTCCCTACAGCCTTAATCTTCAGGAAATTTGCATTGACTCCGAAAGAACCAGTACTGTATAATACATGATGTAATTTCTATCCGATTACAAAGATTTTTTCAAATTTCTTATTTTAATAAACAAATTTTCTAAGTTATATCAAGAGTGATTGAATTTTCACTATTATGAAAGTCCCTACAGCCTTAATCTTCAGGAGGTACATTGACTCCGAAAGAAGAACCAGTACTGTATATTACATGATGTAATTTCTATCCAGATTACAAAAAGATTTTTCAAATTTCTTATTTTAATAAACAGAATTTTCTAAGTTATATCAAGTGGGGTGAATTTTCACTACTATGAAAGTCCTACAGCCTTAATCTTCAGGAGGTACATTGACTCCGAAAGAAGAACCAGTACTGTATAATACATGATGTAATTTCTATCCAGATTACAAAAGATTTTCAAATTTCTTATTTAATAAACAAATTTTCTAAGTTATATCCAGAGTGGGGTGAATTTTCACTATTATGAAGATCTACAGCCTTAATCTTCAGGTACATTGACTCCAGAAAAGAAGAACCAGTACTGTATAATACATGATGTAATTTCTATCCAGATTACAAAAGATTTTTTCAAATTTCTTATTTTAATAAACAAATTTTCTAAGTTATATCAAGAGTAGGGTGAATTTTCACCCTAATCTATCATGAAAGTCCTGGCCTTGATATCTTCAGGAGGTACATTGACTCCGAAGAAGAACAGTACTGTATAATACATGATGTAATTTTCTATCCAGATTACAAAAGATTTTTTCAAATTTCTTATTTTAATAAACAAATTTTCTAAATTATATCAAGAGGTAGGGTGAATTTTCACTATTATAGAAAGTCCCTACAGCCTTAATCTTCAGGAGGTACATTGACTCCGAGAAAGAGTAAGTACTGTATAATACATGATGTAATTTCTATCCAGATTACAAAAGATTTTTCAAATTTCTTATTTTAATAAACAAATTTTCTAAGTTATATCAAGAGTGGGGTGAATTTTCACTATTATGAAAGTCCCTACAGCCTTAATCTTCAGGAGGTACATTGGCTCCGAAAGAAAGAATGATGTGTATAATACATGATGTAATTTCTATCCAGATTACAAAAGATTTTTCAAGTTCTTATTTTAATAAACAAATTTTTAAGTTATATCAAGAGTGGGGTGAATTTTCACTATTATGAAGATCCCTACAGCCTTAATCTTCAGGAGGTACATTGACTCCGAAAGAAAGACAGATACTGTATATTACTTGATGTAATTTCTATCAGATTACAAAGATTTTTTCAAATTTCTTATTTTAATAAACAAATTTTCTAAGTTATATCAAGAGTGGGGTGAATTTTCACTATTATGAAAGTCCTACAGCCTTAATCTTCAGGAGGTACATTGACTCCGAAAGAAGAGCCACTACTCTACAATACATGATGTAATTTCTATCCAGATTACAAAAGATATTTTTTTAAATTTCCTTATCTTAATAAACAAAGTTTTTA
Organism: Ascarosepion bandense; assembly: GCA_037127315.1. NCBI lineage: Eukaryota > Metazoa > Mollusca > Cephalopoda > Sepiida > Sepiidae > Ascarosepion > Ascarosepion bandense. The sequence continues at coordinate 1,284,518 of JBBBDQ010001361.1, read as the reverse complement.
AATTATATCAAAAGCCGGGTGAATTTTCACAGCGTGAAGTTTCATAGGAAACTTCACGCTGCTGTAATTTGTACCTGTATCGGACCTAATTTGTACCTGTATCGGACCTAATTTGTACCTGTATCGGACCTTCAAGGTGTGGGACATGGATACAGATCAAAACTCAAAACTTCTGAACACGATCTTCGTTAAGCCACGGTTAAAGTTTCCCCTCGAACAAATGAACTTGTTGCGAAAAAATAAGCCCATCAATCTCATTAATATCGCTTAGTTTTAGTTGTCAATACAGTTTTGTGTATTTTTACTCAGTAACGATCATTATAGGTAATTTTTAAAAATGTGTGTGGGACATCAAATTGCACCCTTGTACAAATTAATTGAATCAACTACAGTGAAACCTGTCGTATGCGACATGCGGTCGCTCACTAAAGGTTCATAGTCATGATCTATTTACGCCAGGAACGTATATCCCACCCATACATATTATAATTTTACCATGTCATCTGGTAATAAATAAATGAGAACAAAAGAAAATGGCCTAACTTTAAAGAAATTTATTCAGTATAATTCATTTTAAAATTTTAAAAAACGTATTTACAACGGTCAACAAGAGACCAAAATATTTATTCACAAAAAATATGTATTAAGTGAATTAAAAAAAGTATACGGTTTCAGTTTTTTTTTTTTTAGAAGTGAGTGATAGCAAAAGAGAATCTGCGATAATACATGGAAAAAAAACATACAAAAAACTGACAGCGATCGTGGGTGGAGGGAGAGAAACAGAGAGATAGAGATAGATATACCCAGATAGAAATAGAGTAGATAGATACACAAAAAAAATAAAGGAATGAAAGAGATGGACATTTGAAAAATGGACATAATTGTGATTTTCCCAATCCCTGAATTTATCCAAGTCATTACAGAGACTGCGATAAATCCCTTGAACCTGTCAAATGCAGTACATGTTGTACAAAACAGCCGATGTTTGACCGTGAGGTGAACTCAGGCAATGTACATTTCAACAAGGAATAATAGTTTGATACAACACAACAATAACAAAACAATGAGGAAGTGTTCCTGGCTTTGATCAAATCAAAATGAAATCGATTACTCATTTAGTTTCTCCTAATTTAGAAGTTCGCAGTATACGACCAAAATGGATTTTTTTAAGCGGTCGCTTGATCAGTGATTTTCATTCGTTGTTAGTCGCTGGTCGTGTTCTGAAGGTGGTCGTTCACTAAGGGTCAATTAACATTAGCAAATCGTCTGTGCATAGAAAAACGGTCGTTAACAACAGGTGATTGTTGACTAAGGTGGTCGCATACGGCAGGTTCTGTTGTACTTAGGTTTCCTTTCTTTCACGGCACGGTCAGTTTTAGACCCACTGGAGTGATAGGTTGTAATAGATTTCTATTATTTCCTCAGATTAGGTCATTTGAAATAGTGTGCAGTAATATGAATCTATTTTCGGTTGTATCATGAAACTTGTTTGGCCTTGAAAAGTATTGTTTTATCCACGATTGCATCAGATTTTTATCACGCCCAGACACTATTGTCTCGACTGTCGATTAGTTGGCCTATGGCCATTGTCTACAATGGAAGTTACTCCAAGGAAGCGTACGAAAATTACAACGCTGCACGAACACACTGGCAAGCCTTACGGAGAGATCGCGGATATTGCTGGTGTCAGCCTTTCAACTGTCAGTCGTGTCATTAAGACAAAAACACAAACTGGATACATCAGTTCAAAATGTAAAAAAAAAATACGGTTGAAAGAGAAAAACAACGTCAATAGAAGACGTATACGCGATTAGGGAAACCGTGAAAGATCCTAAAATGAGATCATTCATTTTGTTTCAATTAATTTGCACAAGGATGCATTTTATAAATTGATTGTGTTTAATTCGTAAATGTTATGAGTAACTGGCTTTACTCAAAATAATAAAATAAATAATAAATTTAATAAAATAATATATAGTTTTATAAAATTATTAAATTTAATTTATAAAATAAATAATAATTTTAAAAATATCAAAATTTCAATTTCATTGTTTTTCTTTTCCATCCTCAATTTTTAGAGGTACACAGGAATCTATAAAAATGGTAAGGGGTACAGAAAAACAAAAAGATTGCGTCTTATGACAAATATAAACATTCGGTGATACAAAAATTAAATGACACAAATTTAAATGATTTTAAAATATCTTTTAATTATGCATAAGTATATACAAGGTTTTGCAGCAAAATCCGACATTTGACTAAAAGAAAACGAAATAGGCAATAAAAACAAAAGGTGTATATACAGAGACCCGAAAGTTTATTTTGCAACAGTTAGAGTTACATACTACATTATTTTTCAATGTAACCAATGCCGGCGGCGATGACGACCATCTCAAGGCGGGCGCGAAATGAGTCACACACTTTGGCGACCATGTCTTTGTCCATCGTGGCGAAGGCCTCTACGATGGCAGCTGTCAGAGAGTCCACTGTATGGTCGGCGGGCTTTTTAGTCTTGGCCTCGATCACGCCCCTAGAAAAAATAGTCAGGGCGGTTGCAGTTGGGTGAGGGAAGCGTCTACTTGTCCGGCGACCAGTGGTGAGGAACATTGTTTAGCAGGCATGAATTGGTCGTCTTGGCTTTGTTTGCAGGAGCTGAGTTCTGCTAGAAGACGTAGATGCGTCTTCTCACAAATTACAGGTAGGCGATCCTGAAAGAATAGAAAGTTCTAGAAGGGAATCATTATTTGCGGTCATGATTTTAATACATGATGTTGCAGCAAAACGCGACACTTGACAAAAAGAAAACGAAATAGGCAATGAATAAAGTTTTATATGCAGAGACATAACAGTTTATTTAACAACAGTTAGAGTTACATACTACATTATTTTTCAATGTAACCGCCGCCGCCGGCGACGACCATCTCAAGGCGGGCGCGAAATGAGTCACACGCTTTGGCGACCATGTCCTTGCCCATAGCGGCGAAGGCGTCCAGGATGGCAGCTTTTAGTGCGTCGACAGTGTTGCGGGCGTGCTTGTTAGTTTTGGCCTCTCTCACGCCCCCAGAAAAGATAGTCAAGAGGATTGCAGTCGGGTGAAGAAGGCGAATCAAGCCACGGCGGAATATGGCTTCCCTCTATCTCTTCTACAAGTATTTTCATGGTTTCTGCTCCGACAAACTTAGATTACTAGTGCTCCCTCCACAAGAATTGACTCCGGCAACCAGATTGGTAACAAGGTCCCACTTTTTTTAGTTAAATCAAATGCAGCCGATAATTCTACTGCTCAGCTTCTTTTCTCACACATCCCGGTTGTGGAACCTTCTTCTGTATACTTGCTTTTTGTGACGGCTACAACCTCCATTAATTTAAATGAAATTTCAATTCTCATCATTTATCTACTTGACTCCAGTTCTTTCTACATCACCCCGTGTATCTTCTTTTCCTTTCTCTCTACCTACGCAACTATACTCACACCGGTCTTCCAAACCTTCTCTTGTCCTGTCTCTGACACACGCCGTAACTGGTTCTTTCTCTTTCATAAGCAATAAAAATAAAATTGGTATATGAAGAGACCCGACAGTTTATTTAACAACAGTTAAGAAAAGTTAGAGTTACATACTACATTATTTTTTAGTGTAACCTCCGGCGGCGGCGACGACCATCTCAAGGCGGGCGCGAAATGAGTCACACGCTTTGGGGACTATGTGCTTGTACATAGCGGCGAACGCTTCCACGATTCAGCTTTCAGAGAGTCGACCGTGTATATTTTCTAACACTTCCCTCTTGTAGTAATCTTGTGGTAGATAATAAATTAAAAATTAAAAACAACTTTCTTCTTCACTTTTACAAAAATTCACAATGACGTGTGAAATCCTAATTTTGCTGAATAGAAAAAGTATTAACCACGTCCTGAAAGAAAAAGTCGAAACCGGATTTCGCGAGTAGATGTTAAATTGATTTTCTGACCAATGGAAGCGATTTGCAAGAACAAAAAGGACTTAGCGATCCAGTGCGAAAAATCTAGTTGACTATATAAGTGACTTCGATCAGCGTCAGTTAGACAACCAGATGGGAGCAGCGAAACGACACACTAAACTGTAACGAGAGAAACTTCAACCACGACCCGGGCGTAAGGTCGCGTTGCACATTGTTCTCTTTTTTCTTCTTTCTCGTTTGTTGATTCCTTTTACTTCTTTTTCTCGAGTCAAATACATTCCTACCAAACAAATGCTCATGCATACGTACATATATACATACATACATACGTATGCATAAACTTTTTCCAACAAATTACTGCTACGAACATTTCTACACTCTTGATACCCTTAACCTTCTCATTGAACATTAATTTCTTCGAATTCTTGCTATTCTTTCCATTTAATAAATTTCTTTTTTGACATGAAAAATGTATATTTCCACACTTCCACTCTTCCACGCACATACACATTCCAACCAACCAGCTTCAACCTTCTGATTCCAACCTGATGAAAACCTTCTTATAATTCTGATGATGAAAACGACTAAATATTAAGTTGAAAGGAATTCGGTTATGTATGACACAAGGCCGAATTAATAAACATTAACCGTCTCTCTTTAGCTTCACTCTTTTCCGGCTTTTGCTTTCCAAGTCAACTTTCAGCTTCAAAAATTCAAATGCAATGTCAATCATCATTTTCAGTCTTTTCATTCCTGGTTATATTATTTTCCTCAATTCTTAATGGTATTTTTCTCATATTCTCTAACGCTCAGTAACCCCCCCTTGTTTTAGTGGCTTTATTACCTTACATGGGGTCAAATGATTTAAAAATCTTGTTACTTAGTTCTTTCGTAAATGAGTGTTTACGTTCGTAGAAATGTTCTTGTAGTAGTAATTAGTTGAAAGAGTTTATGCGTACGTACGTATGTATGTGTGAGCGTTTGTTTGGCATTAATGTCTCTGAATGGAGAAGAAGAAGTAAAAGAAATCAGCACACGAGAAAGAAGGAGAAGGAGGACAATGTGCGAAGCGAACTATGTCCGGGTCGTAGTCAAAGTTTACCCCGTTACTGGGGCCTTATAGAGTAATTTTAGATTTTCGCACTGGATCCCGAAGTAGCAATTCGCTTCCATTGGTCAGAAAATCAGTTTAACTCCTTCTTGCGAAATCCGGTTTCGAATTTTTTCTTTAAGCGCATAGTCAGTTCTTTTTCGATTTGTGAAAAACAAGGATTTCACACGTCATTGTGGTTTTTTTGTAAAAGTGAAGAAGAAGGTTGCTTTTAATTATTAATTTCATATCCCTACAGATTCAGCCGACAAAATCCGGATAAGTTGCTTTCCTTTGAAAAGAAGCGCCTTTTTCTTAGATTTATGAAACAGCTTATCGTTATTCATACTGAATAGCTACTGAATTCCTGATTACTGTAGTCTTTGATTTTGTCTAAATCTTTCAGAATTCCTCGTGCTGAGATTATCTATCTGCTGGAAAAAATTATGCCAAATCTTTTGCATCGGACAGGAGAAATGGTAAGTAAAAAAGTATCAATATTTGTAGTTTTAAAAAGCAATGATTACAGTTTTAATATTACTAATAATTTTAATGAGAGTCAATTGATGCCGTTTATGAAAACTGACGACAAAAATAATCTATTTAAATCTAAACTTACTTATAAATGGAAATTTGTCTCTGTGTGTGTATGTGTGTGTGTATGTCTGTGTGTGTGTCCGTTACCTATAGACTCCAAAACGGCTGAACCGATTTTCCTGAAAATTTACAGTTGTACTATAAGCGTCTGCGAGTGTTCTTAGCTAGGTTTTGTGTCGAGGTACCACCGATAAATATCGAAAATCGATAATCGAAAAAATCGGTTATAGAAGGAGTGGTCCGATTTTAATCAAATTCGATACACTCATAGACAAAGACATAAGAAACGATATTCAGAAGTTTCAAGGTTGCAGTTCTTATAATAGTGCAAAAAATCGATAATATATATATATATATATATATATATATATATATATATATATATATATAAGGCAAGATGTTTGTGTGTGTGTCTGTTTATCTGCCTGTATGTCTGTATTTTTTTCAGCCCTTTTATTTTAGTTTTTGCTTCGGGTTTGGCTCTAAGTAGGTATAATTGTAGTACTTAGTCTCAGCCATGATACCATTTATTCAGAGGACTTATTTAGCCTTCAAAATTCAATTTACAACGAAAAAAACTTATTTGATATCGATACCAGGAAATCAAACTTTGACTTACATTCATTCATTTTTCTTTCAGTCTACGGTTTCGCTTTAACTGGAAACAACTATTGCTTTTTAGTCTTTCGTGCCAACGTCCAAAGAGTCTGAGCTCCAGGACCATGAATTAGTTTTAAAGTTTCATTACACCCGAGCAACGCCGGGCTATACTGCTAGTAAACACTATTTATAAAATTGTTTATTTATAAAATTGTTTATTGGAATGGTTGGTAAAACTTAAAGCTAATTGATTGGAACTTTGTAAAATGGTAAATAATAATGATTTCCTTATTGTTTCACATATTTCAATAATTTAGTAAATATTTATAAATTTATGAAGAAGAACTTGTTTTTTATATTTATTTATTTATTCATTCATTTATAAATTGCTAAATGGTAAATATTGCGTTTCATTTAATACAATTGTATAGGTACGTCCAATAAATTTTTAGATACCTAAATTTAAAATGAAAATTTTAAAATAAATACTCTTTTCAAGCTTTAAAATTAGGTCTATTTGAAAGCCAAGGGATTAAAGTTAGTAATAATCAAAATACACTGGTGTATTTTAAACTGAAATTATATCGATTGGAATCCGAAATATTTAAAAAAAAAAAACAAACTTTAAATTTTCCGCCATTTTTTGAATTTTTGATTTATTGACAGGTTACGTCAACAGTAGCAAACTTTCTGTTTAAAAAATCTTTTAAAAAACTATATACATTGCAGACACTTTTTTATAGTCAATTGTTTCAATTGAAACTTACCTTAATCTGATTTCACACAATAGTAATTCCTTTATGAAATTTAAGACAGAAAGCTTACCTTAAATACAATAGTCCTGTCATCTACGTAATAGAAGTGACGATTGATTGAATATGTCAGCTACTGTCTGTCAACACCCCAAGTATGGCGTCCGGAAGTGCCAAATTTTTATGTATCTAAAAAACCGGTTTCTGTTTTTTAACTGCATAGCTAACCATAACATAATATTTTCATCAATTACGTTTCGCATTATGTTCGTTTAGCATTATAGCTGGATGATTGAATCAGTCAGTTAAGTGCCATGCGCGATACACGCTTGGGCGATCATGTCTCGAAAGAGACATGACTGACTGGGCAGAAGATTATCCCGCAGTAGGTTGCTATTGCTTTCTGCGGTAGACTGGTTGCCGACCAAGGCTATAGAACCCAATCTGTCCTATTATTTAACCCATAACTGGAGGGAAGAGACGGATTAATACCTTTCCCAAGGGTATTTGCGCGTAAGTGAATGCAAGGAATTCAACTGGAATTCGAACTCGGTTCTTCGATTTCTCGTTCCGAACTGATATCCATTGCACCACAACGCGCATCCTGATGATTGAATATGCTTTCCAAATAAATAAAAATTGAAATTGCTTTTAAAATAATTTTACAAATTAATAACAAAGAATGAAATTAAAATAACCCAGTAAAGTTATGAAATATTATGCTACTTATTAATATTTTTATTATGCATTCTTCATAACAATTAGTAACAAAAAAAGGTAAAAATATCTAATTTAATTTTTACATAACTGTAGATGTTATAATTAAGTATCTATTTTTGATACATGTCAATGTATTTATGCAATATCTTGAAGAGAAAAGACTTTCAGTTTCAGGAATATTTTGTGACCCTGAATAGGGCAGTGGTGTTTTTTTAATTGGCTATTCAATCCTCTTCATTGCTTAGCTGCTTTTCCAGGTTTAGCTCTTGAATCACATATTGGGCACCAACTTCAACTTAATACTTATCAAATCGATAGTCGATCTTATAAAATGGATATAAACATGGCTAAATTGGAAGTAGTTAAATTACAATAATTGTAATTTCATTGTTTAGTTTTTCATTACGTAGTAATAAAAATGTAACAGTATTTTCAGCAGTTACTTATTTTATAGAATTTTAGTTTAGCATTATAGCTGGATGATTGCATATGCTTTTTGAGTAAATAAAAATTAAAATTTCTTTTGAAATATTTTTACAGTTTAATAAGAAAGAATGAAATTAAAATAACCCAGTTAAGTTATGAAATATTATGCTAATTATTAATATTTTTATTATGCCTTATTCATATTAATTAGTAAGATAACTAGGTAAAAATATCTAATTTAATTTTTACATAACTGTAGATGTTATAAATAAGTATATATATTTTTTGTACATGTCATACTGTATTTATGCAATATCTTGAAGAGAAAGGAATTTCGGGAATATTTTGTGGCCCTGAAAAGGGCCGTGGTGTTTTCTTAATTGGGTCTCGAATCCTCCTCATTGTTTAGCTGCTTTTCCAGGTACAGGTATGTAATATCTCCCTTAATTAAGGGTAAAATAATTTTATAACATGTGTTTTGTTCAATCATTTACAATTTAAAAAAGAACATGAAAGTAGGAGTTAATCAATAAAAATGCATAAATTCAATAGTAGGATTAGGCTATGAAATAAAATAGAAAATTTTAGAAATTATATATATATATATATATATATATATATATATATAGAGAGAGAGAGAGAGAGAGAGTAAAACGATTGAAAAAAAATAAAAATAATGAAAGAGATAAACATTGAAAATTTAAATTTCACATAGATGTGATTTTTTTCTCCTACGCCCGAATTTATCCAAAGTTATTACAGAAACCGACAAATCTCTTGAACTTGTCAAATGTAATAAGTACATGTTAATACAAGACAGCCGCCGTTTGACCACCGCCATTTCAGCAAATAATAAAAATTTGACACTTCACTACAATAACAAAACAACGAGAAAGTGTTTCTGGCTTAGATTAAAGGAAAATGAAATAGATTAATAACTTAAATTCTCCTAATCTAGAACTTAGGACTGTACTACCAAAATTAATTTTTGTTAAAGTGGTCGCTTGATCAGTAATTTTTTATTCTATCATGCTGGTTGGTGGTCGCATTTTGGAAGAGGTCGCTCACTGGGGGTCAATTAACATTAGCAAATCGTCCGTGCATAGAAAAAACGGTTGTTAATAGCAAGTGGTCGCTGACGACAGGGGTCGCATATACCACGTTCCAATATATATATATATATATATATATATATATATATATATATATATATATATATCGACATTTTATTTTTTATCTTCTTTTTAGGGTACATTCATTTTTAACAAGTCTCTCACTAATTTCTTGCATGCTATTCTCTAGTTGCTTATTTATTAACAGCTTTTTATTCTTGTCTGTAGGCCGCGAGGACACGAGAAGAAGCCAAAAGATTTCTTCTTGAAATCGCCCAGTATCCAGTTGTCAAGGTAAGATAAACTATTTATCGCTCATTATCACCCTTATAACCAACAATTCATACTTTGCAGGTGTTTAATATGTTTGCTTTTCATAAAATGAAGACAATTTTTGAAGCTGACAGAAAAGTTTCGTAATAACTTGAAATAAATCTAAACTAAAATCCAATACAACCAATAAAAAAGCATTTTGATCGCTTAAAAGGCTTGTCGTACCCACGTACACATCTTTACATTCACACCAACATACGTATTCACGCATTTACATATTTCACACCTACGCATTTGCTTCTGTCTGGCGTGTTCTCATTTCAGTTATCTACTCGTATTTAAGTAGATATTCTGTTTATAATTAAACAGTATTATATATTTATTTCTACCGGACTGATTATTTACAATAATCATCATGTTACGGAAATTAACGAAGATCAACGAAATGGTTTTTAAACAACCGACAATTTGAAATGATTTGTTTGAACATTATTTTTGATCGATACTCGTATTTAAGTAGATATTCTGTTTATAATCAAACAGTATTATATATTTATTTCTACCGGCCTGATTATTTACGATAATCATCATGTTACGGAAATTAACGAAGATCAACGAAATAGTTTTTAAACAACCGACAATTTGAAATGATTTGTTTGAACATTATTTTTGATCGATACTCGTATTTAAGTAGATATTCTGTTTATAATCAAACAGTATTATTATATATTTATTTCTATATTTATTTACGATAATCATCATGTTACTGACCGGTAATCCCTCTCTGGACTCTCGTATTCTCCGTTTAACTCTCTGTGAAAACGCGATATTCTGTATTTATTTACCCACCACGCCCACTATGGCAACATGTGGCACAAGGCCTTTTTAACATGAGTTCTCCGGGCCATATAGTCCAGCCAAAAATATATCTAATTTTGCCCAGTCGTGACTCTACCCTTCGGCGAAGCCACGACTGGGTTAATACTCTCCGTCCAGAGACAGAGAGCTGACAGTGTCAAAGGAATTCACGCAAGAAAACGCGGAATTCTCCAGTTTCGCTTACTACAGCAGTAATATAAGCATACCCTGGACTTTTATGAAAAGGGAGAACTCCACAACAAATAAAAAATCAGTTATTAAAAATCACCTGAAGACACAACTCATGGTAGAAACCTGGGTAGCGAAATAACTCATTCGAAAATGGAAAATATACAGGGGTCCTTGATCAAATCCAACGGAGAGTCTGTAATGTGATGGATCCCGACTAGGATACAGTCGCTTTCTCACCGACGCAGTGGGGCTTCCCTGTGTCTCTTCTACAAATACTTTCACGGCTTCTGCTCCGAAAAACTTAGCTCACTGATACCCCCTATGTATGAATTTCCTCGAGCCACAAGATTAGCAACTAGATTCCACCCTTTTACTGTGAAACCCATAAATTATAAACGCAAATTCTACTCCATCAGCTTCTTTTCTCGCACTCCCCGCCTGTGGAATTCCCTTCCGCATACTTGCTTTCCCGACAGCTACAATCTTCAAGAATTTAAATGTAAAGTCAATAGTCACCTCCTGTCTCACTAATTTACATTCTATCTCTCATGCTTTTTTCTCTGTCAACCCCACTCATCAGTATTCTCTTCCTTCTCATACTCTCTTCCTGACATCCTCTGTAGCCTGTCACTCTTTCTCATAACACTCCTCCTATGCAACCCCCTACACAACAGTGGCAGTAAAATGCCTTGCTTGGGGTCACACGATTATATAAAATAATATATATCCCTCCTGTCACTCTAAGGGGGGGGGATTATTTTTTTATTATGTCTTAATGTAAGATACTCAATAGCAGGTACCTCAATATATGTTGCCGTCATTTTAGACGGCACGGGCCCACTAGTAAGTAAATATTTTCATTTACCATATTAGATCGATTGGCAATTAACCGATGTTCTGCCAACCATTCCAATAAACACACTTCTTTTTTTATTTTTGTTAACAATTCTCAAGAACAAACATATGAAAATGAATTTATACATTTTCTTTAAGTTTTATAACAATTCTAATCATCGCTTTTTAAAACAATAATCTTTAGGTAGGTTGTGATTAATTAACTGTTATAGTGGAACATCCTGCCATCCCCGAGAATGGAATGCTCTGGAGTATAAAGGACGATGACCAGCGGTACGAGAGAGCAAACGTCTTAGGCACTCGCCTGACGACGCTATAACACTGTCAGCACTCTGCCTTCGGGTAGAGGGCGCTCTCTGCTTCCGAACAGAGAGCACAAACCCAGTCGTGGTTCCGCCGAAGGGTAGAACCACGACTCGGTAAAAATAGACAGACATTTTTTGGCCTGGCTATATGGCCGGGAATACCCATTATAAAATGACCATGTGTCACATCTGGCCTTGCGTGGGAAGGCTAGTAGATACAGCAAACGTCCTTGGCGAAAGCATTCTCTATTTGATAGTTTATTTCGCTCCAACTCGTTGATTGCTTATCTGTATCCTATTGTTAATTGTGCCTTCGTACAATAAATCCGTTATATCATATTCCTGTGCCGAGTACAATTCTTCCACTAATCTTAACACTGATATACTTTTCCGGGATAAATCATTAACCCATAGCTAAAGACCTTATGAAAGTGAATTTATATCTATTTAGTTTCCTTGAAAAGTGACAACAAAAATGTTGGGCATTATTTATTAAACAGTTTATGTCCAAGAATAATTACAAATATCCAATATTCTAAAAATTTATAGAATTACAAAGGATGAAAAGCAATATTTATCATTTATTAATTTATAAAAACAATAAAGGAAAACAATTTTTATCTATAAACTAGAGTATAGCCCGACGTTGCTCGGGTGTAATGAAAGCTTTAAAACTAATCCATGGTCCTGAAGCTCAGACTCTTTGAACGTTGGCATGAAAGACTAAAAAGCAATAGTTGTTTCCAGTTAAAGCGAAATCGTAGACTGAAAGAAAAATGAATGGATGTAAGTCAAACTTTGATTTCCTGGTATCGATATCAAATAAGTTTTATTCGTCGTAAAGTGAATTTTGAAGGCTAAATAAGTCCTCTGAGTAAATGGTATCATGGCTGAGACTAAGAAGTACAATTATACCTACTTAGAGCCAAACCCGAAGCAAAAACTAAAATAAAAGGGCTGAAAAAATTACAGATTACAGACATAGAGGCAGATAAACAGACACACACACAAACATCTTGCCTTTTATATATATATATATATATATATATATATATATATATATATATATATTATCGACTGCACTATTGTAAGAACTGCAACCTTAAAACTTCTGAATATTGTTTCTTATGACTTTGTCTATGAGTGTATGACATTTGATTAAAATCCGACCACTCCTTCTATAACCGATTTTTTCGATTATCGACTTTCGATATTTATCGGGGGTACCTTGACACAAATCCTAACTAAGAACACTCGCATATGCTTATAGTACAGCTGCGTAAATTTCCAAGAAAATTGGTTCAGCCGTTTCGGAGTCTATAGGTAACGGACACACACACACAGAGACAAAGTTCTATTTATCAATACGTTTAAATTTTTAAACATTTACTAAATTATTAACATACGTGAACGAACGTATAAGTGCAGGCAGTTCAAATAAAAACGGTGTTATAGGGGAAAACGTTTTTTTGATACTCTGTTTTGAGGGAAGTGGTGAAAGAAGGTCCATATGTAACACTACTTTGGGTTCCGAAAAGGAAAGGGAGAACAGGAAAGAAAGAGGAGAAGGAAAAAAGGTAATAATTTAAATTTTCTTTCTTTCTTTCTTTCTTTCTTTCTTTCTTTCTTCTCCGGCCACTGGAGCTAGTCGAGAGATATGTTTAGACTACCCAAGGAAGATAGATAACGTTTTTTATGACTCTTGAAGGCCGTCAAAGATTCTTATTTCAAAAGATAACGATGAAAAAGGCAGCCGTCTAAGAAACAGGTGGATTTTATCACCCTGATGACAATCTCCCGCTGAGAAAGAGTGACAAAATCCCCGGAAATAAAGTCTCTTGTGGAATTGTGTGACGCTGAGAATTAAAGGAGAAACGTATGACTTGCTTTTCGGCCGAAGCTAGATAATTCCTTCTAACGATTGAAATTATAAAAAACACAGATGCGAAACGACCATACACACCGAAAGCGAAAAAGCGAAAAGAACGATAATTAAAATTGGACCGTTGAGCTTAAACACGCACTTACACACATGAGAGAAAGAGACGAGGTTGATCAGATAATCAATAAAAAAAGTGCCCCGGTAGATTTCGGGAAAGTTGGATGAACGTTTCACGACCTCTAGCAAAAGTGGGAGGCACCGACACAGGAAAGAGAGAGACGAGATTGATTAGGTGACCAAAAGAAGGACCCCTTATTGATCATTAGAAAGTGTATCCAAAGTGTGTCCAAAGTGCGTCATAACCACCCCGAGAATGAATATAAGTAGATGAGTCAGTTGAGGGCAGATAAACTTCTTGTTGTTAACTTTACAAAGATTTCCTTTTATATTGTGGATCCCAGCTTTGCCTGGATCATCGATGCAACGGATTTTCGGTGACTTATAACCCAAACCGGCTTTGTGATCAATCAGTCATAACGTGAGCAGAGCCTGGTTTGAAACGAAGTGATCGACTATCGATCAGACGCGAGATTTTAGGCGTCGACGCGAAGGACCGGTGACGGTGATGGTTCATATATATTTGCCCTGAAATTGCTGTTCCCTTTTCCAGGTCAATTTCTTTTTCAAAATATTTTTATTACAGGCAATGAAATTGCTGTTCCCTTTTCCAGGTCAATTTCTTTTTCAAAATATTTTTATTACAGGCAATGAAATTGCTGTTCCCTTTTCCAGGTCAATTTCTTTTTCAAAATATTTTTCTTTATTACAGGCAACAAATGTTGTTCCTAATGAATGTGTTCGACCGTTCAAACCCACAATAGCACCAAGATTAGCTCAGAGTAGGGCCGAATTGGTTGAACAAATCTACAAAGAGATCGGACTTCTAACTTCCAGGTTATAATGCTTTTCTTGTGTTAATCGTTGTGCTTCTTTGATCAAACAAGTATTTGGCAATACAGAATAATTTTGTTTTATGAAATTTTATTTAAAATATGTCACTTTGAAGCTTTTGATAATGTCGGGTATTCCTGCTATAAATCTCTAGGTTCTCCAGAAAGAAAAATTGCAAAATAATTGGTCCTGACTTGGCATCTCGTCTACAGTCACTGTCTCACCGACGCTACATGGCTTTCTTCCGTTTTTTTTTTCTGCAAATACAGTACTGTGCAAAAGTTTTAGAACAAGAACTATTTTATCTTTTATGAGGCATCAAAGTAAAGTTTAAAATCACCCCTTTCCTAACACTTTTGCACACTACCGTTAGTGTGAAAAAGTATTAGGACAGGGGTGATTTTCCTAAAAACCCTCACTGAAATTCAAATACAGGGTGAAATGCCAAGTAAGTTGCTAATAAATATTGATTATTTAAAACTAGGTGTAGAAGAAAATATATTAAAAAGAATGATGATATTGTCCAGCATTCACTGCCATATTGAAGAACTGACATCACATAGCAATCCAGTACTCTCTTCTTTGTTTCTAGCGAAATTGTCCTGTTTCTTAATACTTTACTCAACTTCTGGAATGCCTCCTTGTGCTTTTGGATCTCAGGAATATAAATGTAGAGAAACTGCTGTGACCACAAAGTGAGGGGTCAGTTTACGAATTGATTGTAATATGGAATTGATCCTCCACTTTATATCCAGTATTCTTCTGTAGAACCACATTTCAGTTGCTTCAAGTCTTTCCTTCATCTTTCATGATATTGTCCAGCATTCACCGCCATATTGAAGAAATGACATCACATAGCAATCCAGTACTCTCTTCTTTGTTTCTAGTGAAATTGTCCTGTTTCTTAATACTTTACTCAACTTCCTTCGCCATGCCAATTTTCTTTCGGATCTCTGTGTCGCATTTTCCATCTCCTGTTAGAACACTTCCTAGGGATTTAAATTTTTCTACTTGCTTGATTCTGGTATCCCCCACCTGTATTTGGCATTTTGGATTGCTCTTTTTTGCTGATGACCATGCATTCAGTTTTCTTAGTTTATTTGTAGTCCTTTTTTCACTCTCCACAGCTACCTTCTGTAGGAGGTCTTGTAGTTTTCTTTCGGTGTCTGCAATCAACACTGTATCATCTGCATACCTTATGTTGTTCAAGTTGTGGCCTCCAATAACAAATCCTGCCACCACTATCAAATAGTAAAAGTCTTCCATTGGTCCCGCAAAATCTACCTGTCTTATAGTTTCTTTTCAAAAATCATGGTCTAGAATGACCATGATTTTTGAAAAGAAACTACAAGACATCCTACAGAAGGTAGCTGAACAGAGTGACAAAAAAGGACTACAAATAAACTGCAAGAAAACCGAATGCATGGTCATCAGCAAAAAGAGCAACCCAAAATGTCAAATACAGGTGGGGGATACTAAAATCAAGCAGGTACAAAAATTTAAATACCTGGGAAGTGTTCTAACAGAAGACGGAAAGTGCGACACAGAAATCCGAAGGCGAATTGGCATGGCGAAGGACGCGTTCCAGAAGCTGAGTAAAATATTAAGAAACAGGAAACTTTCACTATAAATAAAGAAGAGAGTACTAGATTGCTATCTGATGTCAGTTCTTCAATACGGCAGTGAATAATGGACAATATTATCAAAGACGAACGAAAAACTTGAAGCAGCTGAAATGTGGTTCTACAGAAGGATGCTGCGAATATCATGGATCGAGCATGTGAGCAATGATGAGGTCTTGGAAAGGATGGAAACAAAAAGGAAATTAATACTGAGCATCAGGAAGAGACAAATGAAATTCCTGGGACATGCAATGAGGAAGGGGGGCTTGGAGAACCTGTTACTAACAGGCCAGATAGAGGGAAAAAGAGACAGGGGAAAGCAGCGGAAAGCATATTTTATGGGCCTGAGCAGGTGGTCGATAGAACGGAGGTTGCGTGGTGTTACAGGAAAAAGCATGCTAAGAGCCACCAGGGAGAGGGAGACATGGAAGGCCATGATCGCCTACGTCCTGAAAGGATAAGGCACATAGAAGAAGAAGAAGAAGAAAAAGAAGAAGAAGAAGAAGAAGAAGAAGAAGAAGAAGAAGTTGTAACAGTGTGTAATCGATTTCTATTTTTCCCTCTCTGTCTATCGCTCTCTCTGTCTCTCTCTGTCTCTCTCTCTCTCTCTCTCTCTCTCTCTCTATATATATATATATATATATATATATATAATAAAGAGCATACACTCTTAAAATATGATAAAGAAAATACACCCTTAAATTAATTGAGACAACTGTTTTAATTTTCTTCATTCACCATACGGTCAGGTTTAGACCCTCTCGAGTGACAGAGTGACAGAGTTTGTTTTTTTTTGTTGTTGTTGTTGTTTTTTTTTATTTTCTCATATTAGGTGATTTTTCAGTTGGCCTTGAAAAACATTGTTATCCGTGATTGTATCAGATTTTTATCACGCCCATACGCCATTGTCTCGACTGTCGATTAGTTGACCTACGGCCATTGTCTACGATGGAAGTTACTCCAAGGAACCGTACGAAAATTGTAACGCTGCACGAACACACTGGCAAGCCTTACAGAGAGATCGCGGATATTGTTGGTGTCAGTTTTTCAACTGTCGGTCGTGTCATCAAAGTGAAGAAACAAACTGGATCCATCGGTCCAAAACGTAAAGGAAAATGCGGTCGGGAGAGAAAAATCAACACCAAGAGACGACGTGTACGTGATCAGGGAAAGTGTAAAAGATCGTAAAAATATATTATTCGTTTTGTTTCACTTAATTTGCACAAGGATCTATCTATCTATCTATCTATCTATCTATCTATCTATCTATCTATCTATCTATCTCATCTAGCTACCAAGCTATGTAATTTTGTTAATATCTATATCTCTCTATATTTTTCTATTTATCTCTTTCTATTAATATCTATCTTTCTATCCAATAGATTCTCTTAATATCCATCTATTTCTGCTCATATATCTGTCAGTCTATTTATCTTTTCATCTATCTATTTTTAATGTCTCCTGTTAATATCTACCTATCTCATTCTGTGAATAACTTTAAATATCTATCTATCTAGCTAGCTAGCTAGCTCATTCTCCTATCTATCTATCTATCTATCTATCTATCCATCTATCTATCTATCTGTTTGCTCATATCTATCTATCTATCTATCTATCTATCTATCTATCTATCTATCTATCTCAGTTTGCTCATATCTATCTATCTATCTATCTATCTATCTATCTATCTATCTATCTATCTATCTATCTATCCAAAACGTAAAGGAAAATGCAGTCGGAAGAGAAAAGCAACACTAAGAGACGACGTATACGTGATCAGGGAAAATGTGAAAGATCCTAGGAAGACATTATACGTTTTGTTCCAATTAATTTATATAAGGGTGTATGTGTAAGGCTCCAATATATTCCGGATGCATGTTAATTAATACTTTATTCTTTTTTTGCAGCAATAGTCCAGGTTTAACCGTAGTAGACATTATGAATTTTTGCAACAATGCTTGTCTTCCTCACAACGCTGAAGAGGTTCGACACGTAGCTGTTCGCATTATCCAGAATCTGTACGAAGCCATTCGAGGACCTGTTCGTAATTTCCTACCGCCCGATGATGAGAAGACGCGTAAAAACACTCTGTATCGACAGATTTTTGAATATTTTGATAAAGTCGACCGAAACCAACAAAATCAACAACTCAAGGTACGTGCTTTTCAAATTCAAACTGGTAAGTTTTTTTTACTTTTTGCGACAAGAGACACATAACAACATTTTCTCATTTTTTTTTTTTTTTCCAATTGGAGTAGATAGACTAAACTATCGCCCAGTTCACACTCCACCCTCGTCTATTGAACAGGTGAAGAGGCTCATCCCTTGTTCCCTGCCTAGGATGTGGTTTCCGGCTTTCTCTTTTCCATTCTTTTCATTCTTTTATTTATTTTTTTCCGATTGGAGTAGATAGACTAAATTATCGCCCGGTTCACACTCCACCCACGTCACCCACGTCTATTGAACAGGTGAAGAGGCTCATCCCTTGTTCCCTGCTTAGGATGTGGTTTCCGGCTTTCTCTTTTCCAATCTTTCACTCTTTTCTTTTTTCTTTTTCTCAATTGGAGTAGAGAGACTAAACTATCGCCCGGTCCACACTCCACCCACGTCTATTGAACAGGTGAAGAGGCTCATCCCTTGTTCCCTGCTTAGGATGTGGTTTCCGGCTTTCTCTTTTCCAATCTTTTCACTCTTACGTAGCCCCCTGCGCTTCAGTGGCGTTACCGCCTTGCTCCTGGGTGATATGATTAAAAAAAAAAGTCACTACACTCCCAACACAATCAGTCAGTTCAATGCCATATGTGATACACGATTTGGGCGATCATGTCTCGAAAGAGACATCACTGACTAGGTAGAAGGTTTTCTATCCTGCTTTTTAAACTATAGCTGAAAGGAGAAGAGGCGGATTGTATTAATAACTACTAATTAGTGGGGGATCAGTTTATTACTTATTAACAACAGAAAACTGATCCCCCACTTTTTGCCCAGTAGAAGCTTCACTTATGATTCCAACTATTATCTTCATTCAGTCAGTTAAGTGCCATACGTGATACCCGCTTTGGGCGATCATGTCTCGAAAGCGATATGACTGTGCATATGTGCGATATGACTGACTCACACAGTAGGTTGCCATTACTTTCTGCGGTAGACTGGTTGCCAGCCAAGGCAACAGAACTCAATCTGTCCTGTTATTTAACCCATAGCTGGAGGGAAGAGACAGATTAATACCTTTCCCAAGGATATTTGCGCGTAAGTGAATGCAAGGAATTCCACTGGACTCGAACTCTAACCCTAGGCCATGTGTCCTTAAGGACCTAGTGGATATAGACGTTAGTTAGTTCTTGTGACTTGACCCAAAGAGTTGTGAGTTCAATAGCAGGCTACAGCAGTAACAAGTAACTTGCAGGGTTAGCGGGAGATAATCGAGGCTTTACGCAAGGAATGGGGATGATATACCATAGTGATTGTAATACAGCGTTCGGTTCGAAAGTCCTAACATCTGAAGAAGGCCGAAACGTACAACAGCCGAAACGTCGTACAAATGGCAACAAAGGTGAGGACATTAGTCCGAATAATGTAAATACTGTAAATACTACCACTTCTCAGAAATATAGTCAACTAGAAAAATTGAAAATAAATATAATGTATCTAAATACATATTCGAGGTATGTCATAACATATCATTTCGTTTTAAATATATTCTTCCACTTCTTCATGTACCGTGTCCCTTCAAGACGTAGGACCATCATGGACTTTCACTTCGTTCTGTCTCTTGTGGCTCTCAATATTTTTCATCTTGGTATCTATCCCAAAACTCGCTCCGCCATTCATTTGCTTAATCCTATCAAGTCTCACGCTGCTTTCCCCTGACACTTTTTCATTCTATCCGTCCTGTGAGTATTAGATTCTCCAGGCCCTCCTTCCTCATAAATTCACATATTTATAAGTCTATCATTTGAGCACAGCACTAGACTGGCGACAAGAACGCACCAATTTACATCTGAGTTAATAATTATATGTTCTATGCAAACAGGTTCTTTTCTCGCGCTTCTCGCTTGTAGAACTCTCTTCCGGCTCCATGCTTTCCAGTCAACTTTGATCATCAAAATTCTAAATGCAAGCGCTATCTACTGTCCTCCTGATTATTCATCTTTTGTTGTCTCTTTTTTATTCTTTCACACCGAGTAACAGTTTGTGTCTCAGTGGTTTTATTGCCTTGCTTGGGGTGAACTGGATTAAAAAAATGTTTTTGCGGAAGTTTTTAGCATCAACTTCAGATTTTTCGTGTTAAAAAGTTGAATAATTTTAACACATTCAGCATTATGGATAAAAAAAAATCAGTGAATTTTATATATTATTATATTATTGTATATTATTAAAATTTTTATAATATTATTATATTGTGCTTTTTTCGATATTTAGCATGAAATAAAGGACCCAAGATGACTCAGTATACACAAAAAATGTTTCCAACCATTGATATTTAGTTAAGTATATATATATACATATATATATATATATATATATATATATATATATATATATATATATATATATACCTCTCTGAAGATGGCTCATGTGAGCCGAAAGCTTAGAACCAACTTAATAAATAAACAATTTAATTTAAGTAATTTTATTTGATTTACTCAACAAATGCTTTAACAAGAAAAAAATACTTGCTACAAAATAAATTTAATATTTAGTATAATAGCCTTTTGCTTTGAAATAATAAAATAATTGCGACAATTTACCAATCGATCCTACTGTATATATATATATATATATATATATATATATATATATATATATATATATATATATATATATTATTTTATTAAATTACTTTAATCCGACACGGAAAAGTATGAAGGTAAATCCCAAGAACCTGATCCTAATTAATATTAAAAATTTTAATATTAAAAAATAATACAGGAGAAAGAGCTCAATGTAATAAAAATTACAAAGCCAATATAAATTAAAATAAATTTTCAAAATTCAAAAATGTTGAATGAACATTTCAACATGAAATCCCTAAGAGAGATTCCACGTCTCCTGAGCAACAGTCGATATTCAAAATGAGAATAAAAATAAGATTAAAAAGAGAAAAAAAACGTACGCCCCACATAACACATTTTGAAGGGAAGTGACTAACAATACATTGTAAAGAGGCATGGCCAACAATCTATATATATGAAAGACAATCTGTGAGTCTGTGTGTGACTGTTCCCTATGCACGGCTGAATTTTTTTAAGCTACCACATTCAAACTTTCTAGGGACATATATCTACAGGGAAGCCAGCTCGACACACTTTTTGAGTTTAAGTTCAGCAATTTTCCCTTTCACACTTTTTGGTTAATGGAGCCGATTGTTTACATTTGTTCCGTAACACATCTAAGGTGGTTGCTAAATTACATCACGGAACACTGATGCGCAGGGGGCTACATAAGAGTAAAAAGATTGGAAAAGAGAAAACCGGAAACCGCATCCTAAGCAGGAAACAAGGGATGAGCCTCTTCACCTGTTCAATAGACGTGGGTGGAGTGTGAACCGGGCGATAGTTTAGTCTATCTACTCCAACTGAGTTTAGTCTTTGCTTGGGGTGATATGATTTTAAAAAAATCAAATCACACGTGTCAAACGCGACTAAAATATTTTTATTAAAAAAAAAATGAGCTTTTATATTTAATTTTTATTCCAAAGTTTTAAAAATTCATTTAGTCAACAAAAAATGTGAATATTTTCCCCCATAATTTTGAAATAAAAGAAATAAAAAAAAGGGTTCTTTCAAACAAAAACAAAATCTACCCATCTCATTGGCATCTTCTCCTACTACTAAAATGTTCTGAGTTGCACGGGCAACGCCGGGCTATGATGCTAGTATATTTTAAAAGGAAATGACCAATAATACATTGCAAAGGGGAAATACCAACAATACATTTTAATGGGAATGACCAAGAATATATCTTTAAGGGCAATGACAAACATTACATTTTAAAGGGAAATGACTAACAATAAATTTTAAATTGAAATGACTAGCAATACATTTTAGATAGACATGGCGCACAACACATTTTAAAGGGGAATAACTAGCAATAAATGTTAAAGGGAAATGACTAGCAATACATTTTAATGGGGAATGACCAACAATACATTTTAATGGGGAATGACCAACAATACACTGTAAAGGCGAATGACCAACAATACGTGGTAAATGGAAAATACCAACAATACATTCTAAAGAGTAATGACCAACAGCACATTTTAAAGGGAAATGACCTACAATACATTGTCAAGAAGAAATACTAACAATACACTGTAGACAGAAATGACCAACAATATATTTTAAAGGAATTAACCAACAATACATTTTAAAGGGAAATGACTAAAAATAAGTTCTAAATTGAAATGACTAGCAATGTATTTTAGATGGAAATGGTGAACAATACATTTTAAAGGGAAATAACTAACAATGCATTTTAAAGGGAAATGACCAACAATACATCTATCTATATATAAACAAAAATGTACTTGTCCGTTTGTTACTATCCGCTAATCTAAAAAACGGCTGCACCAATTGTTTTGAAATTTTACTATAGCATTTTAATCGAATACAGGCGTGTTTTTATATACCTTATATTAAAATATATCGCAATATTAAAAAAATATATATTTTGCAAAGTCGATTAGAGCCGATGAGGGCCGAACCAAAAAACGTTCAGTTGCAATATGGACGCCATTACAGACAACTTTGTTATTTCATAGAAAGCATAGGAAAACTCCACATTTAAGGTAAACAAAGCATTTATTATTATTATTATTATTTCTATTTTTGGCGATCGTAAACAACAGAAAACCCTTGCTTTTAAAAAATATATATTTCTATTCATTTTTTTCAACGAATTATTATCGATATCACATTTATTTCATTGGTTAGTAAATAAATTTCTTCTTTTTTTTAAACCTAAGCCTTTTTTTATTATTATTTTTATTTTGGCGGGCATAAACAACAGAAATTCCTTCCCCTTTTAAAAAAATAAAGTTTTCTATTCATCTTCTTTCAACGAATTATTATCGATATCCCATTTATTTCATTGGTTTAGTAAATAAATGTCTTCTTTTTTTTTAACCTAAGCCATTTTATATTTCTTATTTGTCGAGTCTAAAGAACAGACTCTCTTTAAAAAGTTTTCTATTCATCTTCTTTCAGCGAATTATTATCGATAAGACACTAAACTTTCATGTAAAACAATAATTTCGAAAGATTTATTTTACATTTTTCTGTGTGTGTTCACTTCGTCATACCCGTTCATAGTAAAATCAATCCCCTATTTTTTGTTTTTGTTTTTGATAAACATCAAGGGTTAAATCCCCTTTTTTTTTTCAGAAATACCTCTTTTTTAAAATAAGCGGAAAAATACAAATTTCCTATTGTCCTTCCTATATAGTCAAAAAAGAAGAGGGGGGACACTTAAAATTTTGAAATGGCGATTTTAGCCTTCTTTTCAGATTTCTAATCTCAGTAAGTTGTGGTGCAGCAGATATCGACTCGGAACGACAAATCGGGGTGCCGAGTTCGAATACCAGTTGAATTCCTTGCCTTCACTTACTCACAAATACCCTTGGGAAAGGTATTAATTCGACTGTTCCCTCCAGTTATGGGTTAAATAATAGAACAGATTGGGTTCTATAGCTTTGGCTGGCAACCAGTCTACCGCAGAAAGTGATGGCAACCTACTACAGGATAATCTTCTGCGCAGTCAGTCATTTCTCTTTCGAGACATGATCGTCCAAAAGCGTGTATCATATTGTATTTAACTGAATCTCAGTGCAAATGATCTGCTTCAATTCATAACGATAATGCCTCGAAAAAGTTCAAACTTAGGTCATCGTACTCGCAAAGCGGAAGAAGTGCAACGAGTAATTGCAAATCAGAGTGAGGAAGAACGAGCATCAGCGAACGAGCGAAGGCGGCAAAGAATGGTTCAGATACGTGACGAGGGAGCAGCAGAGCGAATGGCAGCCAGACTTGAGGATGCACGATTGTGTGCACGGCAATTGCTTTCTACAGCTTCAGATCTGCTTCGTTCTCAGCGGAATGAACGCGGCAGGCGGAGAGTGGCTGAAAGACGTCAACGAGAAACAGCAGATCAACGTCAAACACGATTCTTTGAGACTAAACTATTGCCCGGTTCACACACCACCCACGTCTATTAAACAGGTAAAGAGGCTCATCCCTTGTTTCCTGTTTAGGATGTGGTTTCCGGCTTTCTCTTTTCCAATCTTTTCACTCTTACGTAGCCCCCTGTGCATCAGTGGCGTTACCGCCTTGCTCGGGGTGATATGATTAAAAAAAAAACAGACAATCTCTATATCTGCACAGACAATGGAACAACTAAAAATATCGTGTACCCACAAGTATTGGGAAATTAAATGTGCGCTTTCTCTTTTCTTTTTTTTTTTCTTTTTTTTTTTCCATTTAACCAAACTGAGCCACAGCAACACGTGACCGGTTACAGCTAGTTTTTTTTTTTTTTTAATCATTTCATCCCAAGCAAGGCATTCCACTGCCACTATTACGCAGTGGGTTACATCGGGGAAAGTGATGAGAAAGAGGAGTTAGATATAGGAAATGACAGAAGGAGGGTGATAGATGGGTAAGGATACCGAGGATGGTGGTTGGGTAGATGGGAAGAGTGTTTGAGAGAATGGATGCGAGTTAGTGTGATAAGAAGTGTCTATTGGCCTTACATTTAAATTCCCGGAGATTGTAACTGTCAGGAAAGGAAGTAAACGGAAGGGAATTCCATGAGAAAGAGGATGCAGGTTAGTGAGATAGGAGATGACTATTGACTTTACATTTAAATTCTTGGAGATTGTAACTGTCAGGGAAGCAAGTATATGGGAGGGAATTCCACAGGCGGGAAATTGCCATTTTTATAGAAAATGTGAAGACTTTAGATACATTTTACATACATTGTCAAAAGAATTTTAAATTCTTTGTATGATTAATTATATTTCTTGTAAGGAAAAACAAGTTTTCACTCCTCGTTTGATTTTGTAAGATTCGCTAGTAATTCTGATTTAATGATGAAATAATGTCTTTGACTTCAGGCCGTGCAAGAAGATAAGAATCATGAGATTGAAGTTCTGCAAAATCAATTGAAACAGATGAAAAGCTTAGCAGGAAAAATGGTAAGGAATTGAATTTTCGTTTCATTTCTTCCGATCAGGGTGCAAAAGTTACTATAAAATCTTTGTTCCTCTCTCGCAGTTTTTTAACTTTTATCTTTAATTTTATGAAGGCAAATAAGTTGCATGAGATAAAGGCTTAAATTCATACTATGGATTACCCGATATTACTTGCCAAAACGCTGGTAACTGTGGGAATCTGCAGCAGAAAAAGATTTTTTAAAATCTTACTACAGAATTTCTCTTGCATTAAAGTCTGCTGCTAAGAAAGTCGGTTCATTGTGTCGTGGGAGACAATGTTTCTCTCTAAAATCTATCATATTTCTAAACTTATTTATAAATAGAACTCTGTGTGTGTGTGTGTGTGTGTGTGTGTGTGTGTGTGTGTGTGTGTGTGTGTGCTCGAGCGCGTCCGTTACCTATAGACTCCGAAACGGCTGAACCGATTTTCTTGAAAATTTACACAGTTGTACTATATGCTTCTGCGAGTGTTCTTATCTAGGTTTTGTGTTGAGGTACCCCCAATAAATATCGAAAATCGATAATCGAAAAAATCGGGTTATAGATGTAGTGGTCCGATTATAATCAAATTGATACGCTCATAGACAAAGACATAAGAAACGATATTAACAAGTTTCAAGGTTGCAGTTCTTACAATAGTGCAACAAATCGATTATATATATATATATATATATATATATATAAGGCAAGATGTTTGTGTGTGTGTCTGTTTATCTGCCTGTATGTCTGTATTTTTTCAGCCCTTTTATTTTAGTTTTTTTCTTTGGGTTTGGCTCTAAGTAGGTATAATTGTAGTTCTTAGTCTCAGCCATGATACCATTTACTCAGAGGACTTATTTAGCCTTCAAAATTCACTTTACGACGAAAAAAACTATTTGATATCGATACCAGGAAATCAAAATTTGACTTACATCCATTCATTTTTCTTTCAGTCTACGGTTTCGCTTTAACTGGAAACAACTATTGCTTTTTAGTCTTTCATGCCAACGTCCAAAGAGTCTGATCTCCAGGACCATGGATTAGTTTTAAAGCTTTCATTACACCCGAGCAACGCCGGGCTATACTGCTAGTATATATATATATATATATATATATATATATATATATATATATACACAAGTCTTGGAATTGAAACCGTGCTGGAATTCTTATGTCCACGTCGGAACTGACGGGTGCTGTGTAATACTATCCTGGCTCAGTGAAGCTACTATGGCTACTGACGCGGTATTCTCTGTGAAACTTCGGTATCGTTCGGTATCTTACAGTAACCTACGGTTCTGACGTATCTCACACTGGCAGGTGTATATGTATACTCAAGTCGAGTCCAGTACCATAGAAAAGGAGGAGATCCCACAACACAATGTCTATTGTTATCTACTGTGTTGTGCATCTTCGTTACTAATTTGTTGTAGCAAATCTTAACGCAAATCTTCGTCGCCAATTTGTTGTAGAGTTGTTGTGTCGAAACTTCGGCGCAAAGATGTAGTAACAGGTTTTGTCGGAAGTTAGATAGGAACACAGAAGGTAAGTTGAAAACAGTGTATTAGTATAACTAGAACATAGATAAAAATAAGTGTTACTATCGCCGTCGCTACACTCCACCTTATCGTCGCATGAACAGGTGAAGAGGCTCATCCCTTTGTTCTGTTTAGAATGTGGTTTCCGGTTTTCTCTTTCAAATCTTTCTCACTCCTTTTTTTCTTTTTCAATTGGAGTAGATAGACTAAACTATCGCCTAACTACACTCCACCCACGTCTATTGAACAGGTGAAGAGGCTCATCCCTTGTTCCCTGGTTTAGAATGTGGTTTCCGGTTTTCTCTTTTCAAATCTTTTCTACCTCTTTTTCTTTTTCAATTGGAGTAGATAGACTAAACTATCGCTCGGTTCACACTCCACCTGTCGTCTATTGAACAGGTGAAGAGGCTCATCCCTTGTTCCCTGTTTAGAATGTGGTTTCCGGTTTTCAAATCTTTTTCACTCCTTTTTCTTTTTCAATTGGAGTAGATAGACTAACCATCGCCCGGTTCACACTCCACCCCACGTCTATTGAACAGGTGAAGAGGCTCATCCCTTGTTCCCGTTTAGAATGTGGTTTCCGGTTTTCTCTTTTCAAATCTTTTCACTCCTTTTTCTTTTTTCAATTGGAGTAGATAGACTAAACTATCGCCCGGTTCACACTCCACCCACGTCTATTGAACAGGTGAAGAGGCTCATCCCTTTGTCTCCTGCTTAGAATGTGGTTTCCGGTTTTCTCTTTCAAATCTTTCACCTTTTTCTTTTTCAATTGGAGTAGATAGACTAAATCCATCGCCCGGTTCACACTCCACCCATCTATTGAACAGGTGAAGAGGCTCATCCTGTTTAGAATGTGGTTTCCGGGTTTTTCTTTTCAAATCTTTTCTACCTTTTTTCTTTTTTCAATTGGAGTAGATAGACTAAACTATCGCCCGGTTCACACTCCACCCACGTCTATTGAACAGGTGAAGAGGCTCATCCTTGTCCGCTTTCGAATGTATCGGTTTTCTTTTCAAATCTTTTTCACTCCTTTTTTCTTTTTTCAATTGGAGTAGATAGACTAAACTATCGCTCCTCGGTTCACACTCCACCACGTCTATTGAACAGGAAGAGAGGCTCATCCCTTTGTTCCCTGTTTAGAATGTGGTTTCCGGTTTTCTCTTTTCAAATCTTTCACTCCTTTTTTTCTTTTTCAATTGAGTAGATAGACCAGTCCATTTCCGCTCCGGTTCAAATTCGTTCCACGTCTATTGAACAGGTGAAGAGGCTCATCCCTTGTTCCCTGTTTAGAATGTGGTTTCCGGTTTTCTCTTTCAAATCTTTCACTTTTTCTTTCAATTGGAGTAGATAGACTGGGGTTCGGTTCCACTCCACCTTCACTGCCCATTGAACAGGTGAAGAGGCTCATCCCTTGTTCCCTGTTTAGAATGTGGTTTCCGGTTTTCTCTTTCAAATCTTTTCACTCCTTTTTCTTTTTCAATTGGAGTAGATAGACTAAACTATCGCTCCTCGGTTCACTCCACCCACGTCTATTGAACAGGTGAAGAGGCTCATCCCTTGTCTCCTCGTTTAGGATGTGGTTTCCGGTTTTCTTTCAAATCTTTTCACTCCTTTTCCTGTTTTCAATTGAGAAGCAGACTAAATTATCGCCCGGTTCCTTCCACTCCCACGTCTATTGAACAGGTGAAGAGGCTCATCCCTTGTTCCCTGTTTAGAATGGGTTTCCGGTTTTCTCTTTCAAATCTTTTCACTCCTTTTTTCTTTTCACCAAGGATAGTATCAAACTATCGTTCGGTTCAGACTCACGTCTATTGAACAGGTGAAGAGGCTCATCCTTTGTTCCCTGTTTAGGATGTGGTTTCCGGTTTTCTCTTTCAAATCTTTCACTCCTTTTTCCTGTTTTCAATTGGAGTAGATAGAGCAAACTATCGCCCGGTTCACTCCACCTGCCCATATTGAACAGGTGAAGAGGCTCATCCCTTGTTCCCGTTTAGAATGTGTTCTATTCTTCTTTCAAATCTTTTCTTACCCTTTTCCTTTTTCAATTGGAGTAGATAGACTAAACTATCGCCTGGTTCACTCCACCTAATGTCGACCAGGTGAAGAGGCTCATCCCTTGTCTCGTTTAGAATGTGGTTTCCGGTTTTCTCTTTTCAAATCTTTTCACTTTTTCTTTTTTCAATTGGAGTAGATAGACTAAACTATCGCCCGGTTCACACTCCAATCTACGTCTATTGAACAGAAGAGGCTCATCCCTTGTTCCCTGTTTAGGATAAAAGGGTTTCTTTTCAAATCTTTTCACTCCTTTTCCTGTTTTCAATTGGAGTAGATAGACTAAAACTATCGCCCGGTTCACACTCCACCCACGTCTATTGGTAGGTGAAGAGGCTCATCCCTTTGCTTTTAGTTTAGGATGTGGTTTCCGTTTTTCTTTCAAATCTTTCTCTACCCTTTTCCTTTTTCAATTGGAGTAGATAGACTAAACTATCGCCTGGTTCATGGCTCCACTCACTGCCTATTGAACAGGTGAAGAGGCTCATCCCTTGTTCCCTGTTTAGAATGTGGTTTCCGGTTTTCCTTTTCAACCTTTTCACTCTTTTTCTTTTTCAATTGAGTAGATAGACTATCACCTTGTCTTACTCCACCCACGTCTATTGAACAGGTGAAGAGGCTCATCCCTTGTTCCCTGTTTAGGATGTGTGGTTTCCGGTTTTCTCTTTTCAAATCTTTTCACTTTTCCTGTTTTCAATTGAGTAGATAGACTAAACTATTCTGCCCGGTTCACACTCCACCCACGTCTATTGAACAGGTGAAGAGGCTCATCCCTTGTTCTCTGTTTAGATGTGGTTTCCGGTTTCTCTTTCGTCTTTTTCACTCCTTTTTCCTTTTTCAATTGAGTAGATAGACTAAACTATTCGTTCACACTCCACCCACGTCTATTGAAACAGGTGAAGGAGGTCATCCCTTGTTCCCTATTTAGGATGTGGTTTCCGGTTTTCTCTTTTCAAATCTCTTCACTCTTACGTAGCCCCCTGCACATGAGTGGCGTTACCGCCTTGCTCGGGGTGATATGATTAAAAAAAAAAAAAAGTAATCAGTAAATAGAAATAAGAAGTTCCGAATGGTACAATTACGCTGTTTATTGCCTGAATAGTAGCTGGTTTTAACTGCGTACTTAACTATGTTCTAACTGCCTGTTAACTGCAGGTAATTATATAGTAGGAGGAAGAGTCAATTCCTCGTAGGAAGGAACCGTAACATACTGTCTTCCTGGTTACTCTTCCATTGTTCTGGCTCCTCAATAATGTTTCTGTTTTCTAATTCGTTTACACCCTGTTAACCCCCTTGTGTCTTAGCGGCTTTACTGTCTTGACTCGGATAAATTCGATTTTTTGAGAAAAGTGTAATGATTTCATTTTTTTCTCCTGATTTTTCAGAATGAAGAGGAACAACAGCAGAAAAAGACCGTGGCTGAAAGAAAACCAGAAAAGGTATTTAAAATTGAATTTAGATTAAATTGTTCATATTTGTTTTAATTTCACACTGAATTTCTGAGGCAATTTATTCAACACGTTTTATCATATTTTATCTGATGCAACACGTGCCTGTCCTTAATTGAAACTGTCAGCATAGAACCTCCGGCTACATCTAGCAATTTCAACTGTGATACATTATTTAGTCTGAAGAAGTCTTTTTGATCGATAAAACGAGTTACATGGGATTTTTCCTTTTTGTTGTGTGTGTGTGTGTGTGTGTGTGTGTGTGTGTGTGTGTGTGTGTGTGTGTGTGTGTGTGTGTGTGTGTGTTTCACCTTTATACCTATGAATGGAACATTTCTACCCAGTTTAAAATGCCTTCCCTTATTTGAAAAATTCCTTCGCGAATAAACAATTTTCTCCTCATTCAGAAATCACTAACGCACCAAAATTAAAATTGGGAATGGTTCTTCGAAGAAAATCGGACAACTTAAGACGACTGCTGCTGCTGCTGCTTCTTCTTCTTCTTCTTAGTGTTCGCTGCGGCGGCATTTCTCACTGTCAGCACTCTGCCTTCGGGTAGAGGGCGCTCTCTGCTTCCGAGCAGAGAGCACAAACCCAGTCGTGGTTCCGCCGAAGGGTAGAACCACGACTCGGTAAAAATAGACAGACATTTTTTTGGCCCGGCTATATGGCCGGGAATACCCACTTTAAAATGACCATGTGTCACATCCGGCCTTGCGTGGGAAGGCTAGTAAATACACTTCTTCTTCTTCTTCTTCTTCTTCTTCTTCTTCTCAACCAACTCGTCAGCTTAAAGAACGAACCGCTATTTATTTTTATTTCTAACCTTACTAAAACCTCGGCTTATTTTTTGTCAAAAAACTTCTGGTTGTCCTCAAGACAGCATTGGCCCTGCATTTCTAATGTTACTAACACACTAACCCCGGCCTTTTGGCTAAATTGCTTTTTATTCAGAACACGAATACAAGACAACTTGGCAACATTAATATTCATATTAATATTGTACCCAAGGAAAATCAAAGCTCGAAAAAAGCTTCTGAAAAAGTAAACAAGAAGAATAAAATACCGGTACCAATTGAAGAGATTCCAACTGAAGACGACTCAAATATGGATTAGTAAGTAGAATTATGTACTTTCTAATTGTTTCATCTATGTGAATAATTGTATTTTTAGTAGTATAGAAAATGCATCAATAATGCAATTTCATTTACTAATAAAATGGAGGAAGATTTTTATTATAGGAATGCATAAGAAATTATCTTGGCGGACCTGAAGGAGACTACCACCACCTTTAAATTTATTGTTTTTCATTTTTTTTTTTTTGCTTTTTTTTTTTTTTTTTTGCTTTTTTCAGTGCAATCTTATCGATTACATCTTAAACTTTCCGACTGACAAAAATAATTTTGAAAAATTTCAATACTTAAACAATTTTAGGGTGGGGAGCTCAGTTTTTCATACAACGTTATAGTAAATCGATCCTCCATTTTGAAACCACTCGCCGGTACGACATTACCACCACCTGTAAATTTGTTGATTATCATTTTTTTTTTTTTTTTTTACTTTTTTCAGTGCAATCTTATTGATTAAACCCTAAACTTTCCGATTGACAAAAAAAATTTGTAAAAATTTCAACATTTAAACAATTTTGGAGGTGGGGCTCAGTTTTTCATACAACCTTAAAGTAAATTGATCCTGTGCAATTAACTTTTTTGCTTGCACATATTCAACAATTGAATCCTTTGCGAAATTTTAAAATAAAGCCATTCTTGGAATTTCCGAGGAAGATGCCATCATAAGAACTAAAGAAAACTTGAAAAAGACAAAAACAAGAGCAACAACTCGTCCCAAAAAACAAAACAAAGCGACCCCCCCACTCCCGCGAGTGATTCCAAAATGGAGGATAGATTTATTATAACGTTGTATGACGAAGTGAGCCCCCACTAAAATTGTTTAAATATTGAAATTTTTTGAATTTTTTTTTTTTTTTTTTTTTTTTTTTTTGATAATCGGAAACTTTATGTAATAACCGATAAGGTTGCGCTTTTTAATTTAATGAGTACCGGGACCCAAGGATTTGATTTGACTGGATTCCCAGGAAATTCTATGGGTCCCTAGAAAATTCTATCAGTCTAACCTATAGTTTCTCAATAAATTGTAGTGTTAAACTGCAGAGCTTCCAGACTAAGTTTTTTTGTTTGTTTGTTTGTTTGTTTTTTGTTTTGTTTTGGTTTTTTTTTGTTGTTGTTGTTTTTACCGTCATCCCGAAAACAATTTTAATCGTTCTGAATCACTGAAATTGACAGAACAATTTTTTTCTAAATTAAATTCTTATATTTAAAACAAAAAGGGTATGTACATTTAATCACAGTTCAGTTAGGAAACTATATTTTTTTGAGAACAAGTTGTTTTTTGTAAATTACATTAATAAATTGGGTTTGTTAACTTTTATAAAAATAACAAATTAGATTATAGTGGGTTATCCATTATGGCGAAGTGTATTTGTTGTGTTGAAACAGATTAACTGAATTTGGCCTTGTTAGTAGATAGCCCACTATAAGAGGGGTATAAAACAAGAAAATCAAATTGTGTATAGAAACAACATATATATATATATATATATATATATATATATATATATATTAAGTAAGGTTTTTTTTTACAAATAAAAGTAATGTCTTTTGGTTAGTACAATGGTCGTTAAAAATCTTCATAGCAGTAATTGCCGAAAAGAGTTTGTGCGTATGTATGTGTGCGCTCATGTGTTAAAAGTGTCTTTGAAGTTTCCACTCGGTCCTTCGGGTACCGGTCAGTTATTAAGTGGCTCAGTGAACAGTGGTGAAGAAGAAGAAGAAGAAGAAGAAAGGAGAGGCAACATAATACGATCGCTTGACGTTTGTCAAGGGGCGTGTTAATTATGCTAGTATTTTCTCTACTATCGATTGTTTTCTTGTGTCGTACTTTTATTTCGTTTTCGGGGCTCCGAACAAGTCATTTGGGAATTCACACCCGGATTTAATTCTGGGTTCCCATTGGACGATAAAAAAAATCATGTCGGCTCGCGAAAAGGGTCCGTAAAAGGAATTTGATATTTATTTATTTATGGTTTACCACTGGAATTTCTGCGTGGAGCCCAGATGCGCAAAAACCAGTTTTGGTCATTTGCTTTCTAGACATCTGAGGGCAAACATCCGGTCCCTCGCTTGCTCGGTATCACCACAAGATTAGGTGAACTTTATTCTAAAAAATCTAAGTAATCTTTTTTGAATCAGCTTAGAAATATGGGGCTAAAATTAATTGGTAATACATCCAACTTTCTGTAGAATACAAAATTCAGAGAAAATTCTTAGACTAAACTATCGCCCGGTTCACACTCCACCCACATCTATTGAACAGGTGAAGAGGCTCATCCCTTGTTTCTTGTTTAGGATGCGGTTTCCGGTTTTCTTTTTTCTAATCTTCTCACTCTTATGTAGCCCCCTGCACATCAGTGGCATTACTGCCTTGCTTGGGGTGATATGATTAAAAAAAGAAAAAATGTGTCCTGTCCCTTCAGGACGTATGCGACCATGGCTTTCCACGTCTCCCTATCCCTGGTGACTCTTAGCACGCCTTCTTTTGTTGCACCATGCAACCCTCGTTCCATCATCCACCTGATTAGGTCCTTCAAGTATGTTATCCGTTGCTTTCCCCTGTCTCTTTTTCCCTCTATCTGCCTGTTAGTATCAGATTCTCCAAGCCCTCCTTCTTCATTGCATGTACCAGGAATTTCAACTGTCTTTTCCTGATGCTCAGTATTAATTTTCTTTCCGTTTCCATCATTTCCAAAACCTCATCATTGCTCACATGCTCGATCCATGATATTCGCAGCATCCTTTTGTAGAACCACATTTCAGTTGCTTCAAGTTTTTCCTTCATCTTTGCTGATATTGTCCAGCATTCACTGCCATATTGAAGAACTGACATTACATAGCAATCCAGTACTCTCTTCTTTGTTTCTAGTGAAATTGTCCTGTTTCTTAATACTTTACTCAACTCCTGGAATGCTTCCTTGTGCTTTTGGATCTCAGGAATATAAATGTATAGAAACTGCTGTGATCACAAAGTGAGGGGTCAGTTTATATATTGATTAGAATATGGAATTGATCCTCCACTTTATATCCAGCATCCTTCTGTAGAACCACATTTCAGTTGCTTCAGGTCTTTCCTTCATCTTTGATGATATTGTCCAGCATTCACTGCCATATTGAAGAACTGACATCACATAGCAATCCAGTACTCTCTTCCTACTTTCTAGCGAAATTGTCCTGTTTCTTAATACTTTACTCAACTTCTGGAATGTTTCCTTCGCCATGCCAATTCGCCTTCGGATCTCTGTGTTGCACTTTCCGTCTTCTAATATAATACCCCCAGGTATTTAAATATTTGTACCTTCCTAATTCTAGTATCTCCGACCTGTATTTGGCATATTGGGCCGCGCTTTTTACTGATGACCATGCATTCAGTTATTTGTAGTCCTTTCTTATCACTCTCTTCAGCTGCCTTCTGTAGGAGGTCTTGTAGTTTCCTTTCTGTGTCTGCTATTAGCACTATATCATCTGCATACCTTAGGTTGCTTAAATTGTGGCCGCCGATGACGAATCCAGGCATAACTTCTAGGGTCCTCAACATATTCTCGCTGTACAAGTTGAACAGATCCGGTGAAAAGACACATCCTTGTCTTACGGCCCATTCTATCTTTATATATCTGCTGGATTAGTTACCTGTCCGTACACAAGCGGTTTGCTACCAGTAAAGATTCTTGATTACTCTCAAGTCTTTCCCAAATATGTCAAGGAATACATTATATTATTTACTAGCAGTATAGCCCGGCGTTGCTCGGGTGTAATGAAAGCTTTAAAACTAATCCATGGTCCTGGAGCTCAAACACTTTGGACGTTGGCACGAAAGACTAAAAAGCAATAGTTGTTTCCAATTAAAGCGAAACCGTAGACTGAAAGAAAAATGAATGGATGTAAGTCAAATTTTGATTTCCTGCTATCGATATCAAATAACTTTTATTCGTCGTAAAGTGAATTTTGAAGGCTAAATAAGTCCTCTGAGTAAATGGTATCATGGCTGAGACTAAGAACTACAATTATACCTACGTAGAGCCAAACCCGAAGCAAAAACTAAAATAAAAGGGCTGAAAAAAATATAGACATACAGGCAGATAAACAGACACACACATAAACATCTTGCGCTTTATATATATATATATATATATATATATATATATATATATATATATATATAATCAATTTTCTGCACTATTGTAAGAACTGCAACCTTGAAACTTCTGAATATCGTTTCTTATGTCTTATAGTACAACTGTGTAAAGTTTCAAGAAAATCGTTTCAGCCATTTCGGAGTCTATAGGTAACGGATACACACACACACACACACACACACACACACACACACACACACACACACACACACACACACACACACACACACACACAAAGATCCATTTATAAATAAGTTTAGATAGATAGCTTAATCGTTTCTGGAAAGGCTCCATGCACTCGAGGTGGATTGATTTAATACCGTCTGTTGTACATTAAGATGCACACCAAATGTTTTCAAAATGTTTTCAAAAGTTCTTCCTTTGTCTCTCTTGGGCAGCACTTGTATATTTTGCGGTGAGAAAAACGACGCCTTTGATGAGAAAGGATTGGATATACATTACTGGAAGTTTTGTTGCATGCTTAAAAGATGCTTCCATTGTAAACAGGTAAGGAACAACACACATCTTTCTCTTAGCAAATCTTATATCGTGCGAAAAATTACTTTAAACACAAACGAAAACTTCGGATATTTTTATTCCTGGAAGTAAATTCAATCCGCTATTTAAGGTCACTCATTTTATACAAAATAACCAACAAGTTCTGAGGGTTAGGGTTAGGGGGTTTGGGTTAGGGGTTAGGGTTGAGTAATTTTAAAATAATTTTAATTAATTCCTTCTATATGGCAGTGAATGCTGGACAATCTCCTCATGTCTTCCAGAAGCTAAACTAAGTATTAAGAAACAAGAAGATTTAGTCAAAAACAAAGAAAAGAGTGATCAACTACTATGTAATATCGATCCTTCTATATGGCATTGAATGCTGGACAATCTCCTCGTGTCTTCCATAAGCTAGACAAAGTATTAAGAAACAGGAATATTTAGTCAAAAACAAAGAAAAGAGTGATGAACTACTATGTAATATTAACCCTCCAATATGACAGGACAATCTCCTCATGTCTTCCAAAAGCTAAACAAAGTATTAAGAAACAGGAAGATTTCGTTAGAAACAAAGAAAAGAGTGAAGAACTTCTATGTAATATCAATCCTCCTATATGGCAATGAATGCTGGACAATCTCCTCATGTCTTCCAAAAGCTAAACAAAGTATTAAGAAACAGGAGGTTTTCGTTAAAAACAAAGAAAAGTGTGATGAACTTCTATGTAATATCAATCCTCCTATATGGCAGTGAATGCTGGACAATCTCTTTGTGTTTGCCGAAAGCTAAACGTTGTTTTAAGGAAAATTTGTATTTCGTTATAAACAAAGAAAATAGTGCTGAACTGTTACGTAATCTCTTTTCTCTTATATGGCTGTGAATGCTGGACAATCTTGTCACATATAAAGAAGAGAATTGAGGAAAAAGAAATGCGGTCCTACAAAAGGATTCTTTTGAATGAACAGTGAATGAAGCAACGACACAGTTTTAGAAAATATGGAAATAAAAATGACACTTGGCATCTGAAAGAAACAATTGAAATTTCTAAGATACATAATAAGGAAACATGGGTTAGAAAATTTGACACTCAAAGGACAGATTGAAGGCAAGAGAGACAGGGGAAAACAGCGCATATCCTTCCTAACGAACTTGTGTAAACGTTCGACAGAACAGGGATAAGGAGAATTAGCGAATAGAGAAAATTTACTAAAATTTGTAAAGGAAAGGAAAGTGTGAAGAGTCATGATCGCCTACGCCCTACGTGAAACAGCACCTAGAAAAATAAATAACAGTTTAAGTTGTTTGAATTTTCTTAGATAAAGTACATTGCATATGGAAACGAAAAAGGAAGGTTGCCTGTGTTTTGTAGACTATGCCAAGGCGTTCGACAAAGTAGGCCACAAGGAATTGATAAAGATGCTCAGCAACCTCGACATATTTAGCAAAGACATCAAAGTAATCAAGAACCTCTACTGACAGCAAACCGCCTGCATACGGACAAGAAACGAATTCAGCAGATATACAAAAATAGAAGGGGGCATGATGTGTCTTTTCAACGGATTTATTCAACTCGTACAGCAAGACTATTCTGAGGACTCTAGAAGTTATGCCAGGATTCGTGATTGGGCGGGGGTCACAATCTGAACAACATAAGATACGCAGATGATACAGTGCTGTTAGTTCACACGGAAAGAAAACTACAAGACTTCCTAAAAAAGGTAGATGAAAAAAGTCAATATAAAGGACTACAAATAAATTACAAGAAAACTAAATGTATGGTTATCAGCAAACGGAGGGAACCAAAATGCCAATTACAGGTTGGGGATACCAAAATCAATCACGTACAAAAATTTAAGTACTTTGGAAGTGTTCTAGTGGAATATGGAAAGTGCGACATAGAGATCCGATGCATTCCAAAAACTGAGCAGAGTATGAAGAGACACGAAAATTTCGCTCGAAGAGCGTACTAGATTGCTGTACGATATCAGTTCTTCAATATGGCAGTAAATGCTGGACAATATCATCAGAGATGAATAAAAAAACTTGAAGCAACTGAAATGTGGTTCTACAGAAGGATGCTGCGAATATCATGGTTCGAGCTTGTGATCAATGATGAGGTTTTAGAAAATATGGAAACAAAAAGGAGATAAATACTGAGCATCAGTGACAATTGAAGTTCTTGGGACATGTAATGAGGAAGGGAGGCATTGAGAAACTGATACTCACAGGTTAGATAGAGGGGAAAAGAAACAGGGGAATATTTGAAGAGCCTGAGCAGGTGGATGGCAGAGTAGGGTTTGGTTGGGGTAACAGAAGAAAGCGTGCTAAGAGACACCAAGAATAGGGAGGGTGGAAAGCCATGATCGCCTACGCCCTGAAGGGACATGGCACATAGAAGAAGAAGACAAAGAAGAAGAAGATCAACAGATTTTAGCTTAGTATTATACAAAAGTAAATTAGATTAAGTAGATTCTGTTGCACCAGTTCTCCAAAATTGAGGTGGATTAAATGGTTTACCTTTGAAATCAATATTTAATGCTCAATATCCACGGTATCCATAAAGTCCGTGTGCACTTTAAAAAATTAACTTTATTTGTATTTGTGATAAAAATAATCTGTAAAAAATGTTATAAAGTTTAATGTACCTAGTTTTAAGTATAGTTATTAAGACTAACGTGATTTCAGGCATTACTAGTTCTATAGACTTTTATTGGAGTTCAGTAGAACTACTAGGCAGTGATATTAGTCGGCAGTTAGCTGAATACTAAGGTGTCAGCTTTCAGTGGAAGATTACCAAGTGCTCAGCATTTTGGGTACGTTAAGTTGATTAGAAACCGACATAGCACGATTATAACCTTCAATGCGAAAACTGCTCCACAACACATTTAAAGTACTTTCTATACACGTTCCTCCATGCAAATGATTTCTACTTTGTGTTCAGCTAATCCTTTTATACAAGGTGTACATAAAGTTCGTGTACGCTTTAAAAAAATAATAACTTTATTTGTATTTGTGACAGAAATAAGCTGTAAAAAATGTTATAAAGTTTAATGTACCTAGTTTTAAGTATAGTTATTGATACTAATGTGATTTCAGGCCTTACGGTAAATCAGTTGGCAAATGTTTTCCGTGAACTGCAAAATCGTATTACCCTTTGTATTGCTAATGATGGAGGACATGTGGAAACTTAAATAAAATTTCAATAAAACCTTAAAAGATATAGATTTACTTCTTTCTAATCCTTTTTACAAATTATTTCTATCGCAAATACAAATAAAGTTATACATTTTTTAAAGTGCGCACCAACTTTATGGACACCCAGTCTATGTATATATATATGTGTGTGTTTATTACAAATCAGTACTGCCACTTGTGCACAGGGTGGTTACAGTGGGAGGAGAGAGAAGAAAGAAAAGTTAAGCAACGTTGAGCCTGGTCAGTACTTAGACGGGTGACCGCTTGGGAATACCAGGTGCTGTAAGCGTATAGTGACAGATGTGCGTTGTGGTGCAGTGGATATCGGCTCGGAAAGGGAAATCGGTGAGCCGAGTTCGAATTCCAATTGAATACCCTGCATTCACTTAAGCATTGGTACCCTTGGGAAAGGTATTAATCCGTCCCTTCCCTCCAGTTATGGGTTAAATAACAAGAGTAGGACTTGGGGACCCTGCCCTTAAAAAACAAATCCCAATGAATCTTGATACTCGAAAAGAAAAAAATTATTACTAGACACAAAACTTACATAAAAACAACAATAAATTGTTGAAAGAAAAAGGTATTACCAACAATAAATAAATAAATAAAAATTTAGTTGGCAATAAATGACTCGCCGTGGTTGATATGCCATAAAAACAAAACAACCAACCTTTTTACAAATTATTTCTATCGCAAAAACAAATAAAGTTTTTATAAAATAAAATTTTTAAAGTGCGCACCAACTTTATGGACACCCAGTCTATGTATATATGTGCGTGTTTATTACAAATCAGTACTGCCACGTGTGTACAGGGGGTTGCAGTGGGAGGAGAAAGAAGAAAGAAAAGAAATAGTAGAGAGGGTGTCGAAGAAAGGGTAAGAGAGAGATGCGAGTCAAGGAGATAGAAGATACCAATTGACGTTACACTTAAACATTTGGAGAGAGTAGCTATCAGGGAATCAAGAATGGGGAAAGGAGTTCCACAGGTGAGAAGTGCAAGAAAAGAAACTGATACAGAAGTGGCGGTTATATTTGCATATTTCGACGGTAAAAAGGTGGGACCTAGTTGCCAATCTAGTTGCACGAATAAATTCATGAAGGCAGAGCACCATGGAATGAAGCTTGATAAATAGCAAACCGAAAGAAGTTTCACAAATGGAAGGTGCGAGAAAAGAAACTATTATAGTAGAAGAGGAGGTTAGATTTAAACATTTTGACTGTAAAAAGGTGGAACTTAGATGCTAATCTAGTAGCACACGGAAATACATGTGGTCGGGGAACCAGGGAAAAAATATCGCCAGAGCAGTTACCATGAAAATACTTGTAGGGAAGCCACATCACGTCGGTGAGAAAGTGACTGAAGGCAGGCTGCCAATACATGATCGATTATATTGTAGATCCTCCTCAACAAAAAAATCAGTCTTTATTATAATAGGTCCCACCCTTTTACTGTGAAACCAATAAATTGTAAACGCAAATTCTACTCCAGCAGCTTCTTTTCTCGCACTTCCCGCCTGTGGAATTCTCTTCTGCATACTTGCTTTCCTGAGTTACAATCTCCAAGAATTTAAATGTAAAGTCAATAGTCATCTCCTGTCTCACTAACTTACATCCTCTCTCTCATGCTTTTCTCTCCATCCACCCCACTCTCATCAGTACTCTTTTCCCTCTCCTACTCTCTTCCTGACACCCACTGCAACCTCAACATTCCTCCTATGTAACCCCCTGCACAACAGTGGCAGTAAAATGCTTTGCTTGGGACGACACGATTATAAAAAAAAATAAAGAAAGAAGAGAAGTTGTTATAAAAAAAATTGTAGTGGGATCCCCCCTTTTTCTATGATAATGGACTCGACTTGAGTATGCATATACTCCTGCCATAGTGAGATACGTCAGACATTGTACGAGTACCGTGAGAGGTCCGTAAGTTACCGAGAGATACCGAAGTTACACAGAGAATACCGCGTCAGTAGTCATAGTAGCTCTGACCTCCACTCAGCCAGAATAGTATTACACGGACATACTAATTTCAGCACGGCTTCACTTCAAAGACTTATATATATATATATATATATATATATATATATATATTCCTTACTAATCGTATTCCTGGATTACTAACCAGCGTTCAGTTTCAAATACCTGTTTTGTTGTTCATTATTTTGTGCGGTTCCCCGCCCGGAATCCATAACAGAAAGTCAAATAGTAAATGCCATTGGCTAATACTCGATATTTAGGAGATAGAGAATGTTTTTTGCTTACAAAAAAAAAAAAAAACGCCAATTGTCTTAAAATAAAAATGAGGTTCAAAAGTTTAGATGCGGAAAGATGGCGGTGCAACATTTAGAATTTTGAAACAGTCGTTTGAAAAAAATATGTGAATTTAATTTTCATATAGATTTTATTGCAATAGACCAGACATAACGTCGCCACAAAGATATTAAAAGATGGATCACGTAACGGCCGCTTAATGACGTCACTTTATACAGTAACAAGAGTAGCCAGTCATTCAGCCGTTTGCAGCAGCCAAACCAAGAGATGGCATTTTTATACCCTCCCTCCCCGCCACCCACCTTAATCCCCGCAGCTCAAGAAAGTGCTAAATCTGCCTTCCAAGCAGCTTACAAACACATGTTGCCGTTTTCCATTTGGGGATATATCTTTCCCAGAATTAGAACGAAACTCCGGCTGGCAGTCCTCAGTTTGGGAAGACGCTGTTTCCCCTTCGTGGAATATGTCCTCGCCTGAGACATAGTGGTAGGAGATGAATCCCGCCGGTTTGAATCTGGAATCTTAAACATGGTTTCTCCAGATACAGGAATATCTCCATATTATATGTAAGACCTTTTCGTTTCTGGTTGCTTTGTAGATTTTTTTTTAATCGTATCACCCGAGCAAGGCGGTAACGCCAGTGATGTGCATGGGGCTACATATGAGTAAAAAATTAGATAGGAGGAGATAAAGAGAAAGACGAACTAATTAAGGATGGAAATAAGGGTGTGATGACAGTTGCAAAGGTGGAGAGAAAGGAAAAGATAAACAGACTGGTGTAGAAAAAACTAGAGTCAAGTGGTTAAGAGATGGCTATTGACATTACATTTAAATTCCTGGGGGTTGTAGCCGTCAGGAAAGCAAGAATATGGATGCGTGTTCCACAGGCGGGAAGTGCGAGAAAAGAAGCTGCAGGAGTAGAATTGTCGTCTGCATTTGGTTGATCTAACTGTGAATGGGTGGGACCCAGCTGCCAGTCTGGTTGCACGAGTAAACACCTGTTGCAGGGGCACCAGTGACTTAAGTTAGCTGGAACAGAAGCCATGAAAATATTTATACAACAGACGGAGTGAAGCCACATCCCGTCGGTGAGAAAGTGGCTGGAGTCGAGCCGTTAAGTCGGTACCTATCACATTACTGGTTCTCCTTTGGAGCCTGTCAAGAACACTGAGATGAACAGCGGGTGCGCTTGACTATATATGACAGCAGTATTCCATGCACGGACGAATGGTTGATTTGTATATATGCAGGATTGATTCAGGTGGAAAAAACATCCTGGCCCGAAATAGTGATCGAACCTTTCTAGCAGTGGATTTAGCTATTGACTCAATGTAATGGTTCCACTTGAGATCGGAAGAGAGGGTAAGGCCGAGGAAGCGCAGTGTATTGCTCTCGAGGAGACTCGCTTGGTCCATGCTTATGGGAGGCAGGAGAGGTTGACAGACAGCAGCTTCGTCTTAGATGCATTGAAATTTACAAGCCACTTCTTTCCCCATTCTACCACCGAATGTAGATCCCTCTCAAGATCAGCAGCGAGGTTATGTTTGTCCGCCTCGCCGGATTTCTTACTGATGCGGGAGTAAATTGTGGTGTTATCTGCGTAGATGCCTACTTGGCTCTTGATCTCATCTGGGAGGTCATTTATGAAAATAAGGAAGAGCGTCGGGCCTAGGAGAGAGCCCTGAGGGACACCAGCGTTTGTACAGTACGATGTGGAGGCATGCCCATTCAAAACGGCATTCATTATACGATTAGATAGGAAAGTTTGAATCAGATCAAGCAAGTGTCCGGTGATAGCATAACCCCGTAGCTTGCATAGGAGACCAAGGTGCCAAACACTGTCAAAAGCCTTAGAGATGTCCAGGGAAACAGCACGAGCCTCACTGGACTTTTCAAGGGCCTGGCACATGTACTCCGTGATGGTCGTTAGCATGTCGGCCGTGGACCTGGTGAAGCGGAAGCCGTACTGCCTGTCTGAGAAGAGTTTATGGGCAGTAAGATGTTGAACTATTTCAGCATTAATAACGGCCTCGAACACTTTCCCGAAAATTGGTAGAAGGCTGATAGGGCGGTAGTTGGATGGGTCCGAGGGTTCTCCCGAGTTCTTAAATATAGGAACGACAGAAGAGGACATCCAGGAAAACATGAAGGAGACAGGCAGTAATTATAGAGTTTAGAGAGAACAGAAAAGAGTTCAGGAGCACATTTCTTAAGGACAATCACCGGGATTCCATCACCTCCGCTCGCCTTATGGGGGCCGAGTTTTTTATATTACCTTAGATACCACTGTCGGGGTAATGATGTATACTTCGTTCAGTTTAGCCTCAGTTCTAATAGGGGAGTCGGGTGCGGGTACTCCAGATGAGTCAAATGTGGAGTTGGATGAGATTGTCCGCTGATCCTGTGAGGACCTCAAATTCATTAAGGGAGGGATAGAGGATTTGATATTGTTCAGCAACCGTTTGCATAACCGCCAATAGTCCTTGGAGCCGAACTTGCTGTCAGCTATTTGCTGTCTCATTCTCTCAGCAAACAACCGCTTGGCGTCATTCGGGATCCTCTTGCACTCATTTTGAGCAGACGTGAATAGGCGCCAATTGTGGTCAGATGCATGTCTCAGAAT
The DNA here is from genome assembly GCA_037127315.1 of Ascarosepion bandense. NCBI lineage: Eukaryota > Metazoa > Mollusca > Cephalopoda > Sepiida > Sepiidae > Ascarosepion > Ascarosepion bandense. The sequence continues at coordinate 1,240,267 of JBBBDQ010001361.1, read as the reverse complement.
TAGTCGCAAGTAGTGGTTCCTGTGGCAATAGCGGCCTAACAGACAGGAGAGAACCAAGGGAGTGGGAAATGAGATATGAGACGAAACTTCCTGGTGGGTATGAAGGCATCAATGTCAGCTTTCACCAAGGAAGAAATCTCAGAGCCACAGTCATCAACTGGGAGATCGAACACTTTTCCCCAAGGGACGTCGTATAGGAAATCGCGAAACGTGTCCCAGTCAGCTCTGTGGTAGCAGTCAGAGATCCTATAGGTAGGAGGCTCCTGTGGGGAGTGAGAGCGGTGAGAAATATTGATAGAGACAGCAGCATGATCGGAGTTGCCGAGAGAGCAAAGCTGCGAGACTTGGCAGGAGTCAGGTGCAGAAGTAAGGCATACAGAGAGGCGTGTCCTGAGGGAATGCTGGGAAAGCTTGTGGGGAAGTCCACCACTTGCGTAAGAGATTGGGAAATGACAAAGTTCATGGCGTGGATGCCAGCTGAATCAGTAACAGAATCTTTAAGCGACTCAGCATGATGAGCGTAAAAATCTCCTATCTTGGAAGTTTCTCCCCTTATATATGTAAACAATTTAGAAAGTTTTTCCTACGGTGAAACTTGTCTTCAATTAAGTATGTGCTCGTCATTATAATACCTATTTGATTCTACTCTCAATACGGTAGCAAAGGTAAATATCGCCCTATTAATATCTGTACTTTCAAAGATTATGTAGACTTTTTTTTATTCTTATCAGGTTGTAGAAATAGCCATGTTCAAGAAACATTTACTGACAGAATGTACAGCAAAAGATTCCTATAGGAATTGCCCAAGATGCCAGGAAGCTGTGCTGAAAAATAACTATGAAGTCCACATTAATGACAGAAGTTGTAAAGGTAAACACTGTTTTTATTCCAAGAGTTGTTCAGATAATTGAATGTTTCTTTTTTTGGTAAACATATGTGCGTTGTGGTGAATTGGATATCGGCTCGGAACGAGAAATCGAGGAGCCGAGTTCAAATTCCAGCTGAATTCATTGCGTTCACTTACGCGCAAATACGCTTGGGAAATGTATTAATCCGTCTCTTCCTTCCAGTTATGGGTTGAATAACAGGACAGATTGGGTTCTATAGCCTTGGTCGGCAACCAGTCTACCGCAGAAAGCAATGACAACCTACTGCGGGATAATCTTCTGCCCAGTCAGTCATGTCTCTTTCGAGACATGATCGCCCAAGCGTGTATCACGTATGGCACTTAACTGACTGATCCTAACAGGTCCACTCGTAAAAAATATGTAAATTTTTTTTCGGGGAATTTTTTTTTTTTGTGCAATTTAGCATTTATCAGACCTTTCTCGCGTCACTAAATTTATCAGGTTTGAAAAATATTATGTTTTAATTTTTGAGGCCTTGAAGTCCTTTTTTTTTTACAGACTTATCTGAGTTGTAATTTACAATTAATACGCTTAAAATTATGCTTACATCATTAATATCTATATTTTTTTAACATTTTGCTAAAAACGTTATTTTTTTCTCTGTGAGAATTTCTTCCCGAATCAGCTGCACAATCATTGGGGATAATAATTATTTATTTTAAGAAGATAAAAAATCCGATTTTTTTCTTCTTCTTCTCTTCAACTACTTTTCTCCTCCCCTCCCTTTATTCCCACTCCTCCCCTTCCTTTATTCCCACTCTTGTTAGTATATTTGGGGTGTGACCTTTATTGGAATTCCCGCATCTGTGCCTTAAGATACCTAACGGTTGAAGCCCGAATACATTCAACAGTGCGATTTCCATATTTTATAAGTTTATTTTTGCTCTACTGTCTTCCGATAATATCGAGCACTTTTTGTTGCTTAATGCTTTCGGGGGTGGTTATTTGCTGCCGTCGATCCCTATATTGTTGTTGTTACATAAGTAAAACTAGTTTTTGTACTTATAATAACTAAGTTCGCGTAACTCTGTAAAAACTCAGAGATCGATTTTACACCGTATTGTCAGTACCTCAAACTAATTCACGAAAAAAACAAAAAACGACAGAGAGTGAAGAAAAAAAGGGTCCAAACTTAAAAACAAAGTTTTTCCCTAAAAAGTTTATTATTAAAAGGAAAGATCAAAATAATTCTTCTTTACTTTATTAAAATGTTTTGATTCTTTCTAACACATTTGATATTTTAGTAAAATATCTTGTTTTTCGTCAGCGGGTAACCAAATTGTAACTAAAGTTGACTATATATTGTAATTGTAATATTACGCAAGCCATTTTTATCCGGTGAAAAACACATTATTTTGGAAATTCTTGCAAAAATCAAATAATTGTCGTATTAAAATGAAACTTTCAGGACTTATATACAAATGAATGAAATTATTTTTAAAACTTTATTTTTAGGAATTATTTGGAAAAATATTTTTTACACCTGTTACCCCTCTCCAATCCACGTAAATTCATGAACTTTCAAGAAATAATATTTTGTATCGAAAATGTTTTATTAGTTAAATACAAGACTTGATATTTTTTTTTTTTTTCTATTTTGTTCAAGCAGTTGGACTTGTTTTTCGAAAATTCATTTTTAAAATTATCGTTAAAAAAGTGGACTTACCTACCATATTGTGAGCAGGAACCAGCTTCTAAAACTAAAATGATTTGTTTTTAAATTAATATTTTTTTATTCTGACAAATGCCGCACCTTGAGAAAATACAAAACGAATGCAAATCTACAAAATCTTATCTCCCCCACTACCCACCAATTTATCCCTAGTTTTTAATGGGTGGACTAGTCGACTAGTAGAGTCCTCCATAAATTTTTCAGCTAAACTTATCCTCAAAAGACTTCGTTTCGATATCTCAACAGAAAATGTCAAACATCACGTTATTTAACGTTGTCTTCAGAAAATAGAAATAGACAATTTGGGTAGTAAAACAATTTGATAAGGGAGATAATTCATTCGCACTAAAACTTTTTTCAGGGGAGGCAACTTTGTACGGTTTATAAAGAAATTTAATACTTTTTTTTTTTAAAGCAATTGATGCCACTGAAACTCTTTGTCCACTCTGCCATATGAAAATAAAACCGAGCGATGAAGGATGGAAGCAACATTTAATGACGGCGTGTAAGAACAATCCCAGGCTTAATCTGACACAGTCCAAGAACCAAACAGCAACATCAGGTAATCAAATCTGAAAATTTTGACAAAATTTAACCTTCATAAACAAAAAAGAAAATGTACATTGTAGTGCAGTGGATATCAGCTTGAAATAAGAAAGAGAAAAAGCCAAGATGAGTTCCAGTTGAATTCGTTGCACTTACGCGCAAATACCCTGACGAAAAGTCTCTTCCCTCCAGCTATTAGTTAATTAACAAATTAGGTTCTATAGCCTTGGTTGGCAACCAGTCTACCACAGAGTGAAATGACAACTGACTGCAGAAACATATTCAGTCTAATCATACAGTCATAGATCAAAAGAGACATGAAAAAAATATTCCTGTTATTTAACCCATAAGTGGAGGGAAGAGACGGATTAATACCTTTTTCAAGTGTATTTGCACGTAAATGAATGCAGGGAATTCAATTGGAATTCGAACTCGGCTCCCCGATTTCTAGATCCAATTCGAATTCCAGTTGAACTCCTTGCATTCATTTGCGCACAAATACTCTTGGGAAAAGTATTAATCCATCTCTTCCCTACAATTATGGGTTAAATAACAGGACAGATTAGGTTCTATAGCCTTGGTTGGCAACCAGTCTACCACAGAGTGAAATGACAACTGACTGCAGAAAAATATTCAGTCTAATCATACTGTCATAGATCAAAAGAGACATGAAAAAAATATTCCTGTTATTTAACCCATAAGTGGAGGGAAGAGACGGATTAATACCTTTCAAAGGGTATTTGCACGTAAATGAATGCAGGGAATTCAATTGGAATTCGAACTCGGCTCCCCGATTTCTAGATCCAATTCGAATTCCAGTTGAACTCCTTGCATTCACTTGTGCACAAATACTCTTGGGAAAAGTATTAATCCATCTCTTCCCTACAATTATGGGTTAAATAACAGGACAGATTAGGTTCTATAGCCTTGGTTGGCAACCAGTCTACCACAGAGTGAAATGATAACTGACTGCAGGAAAATATTGTCTAGTCATACAGTCATAGATCGAAAGAGACATGATCGCCCAAACGTGTATCATGTATGGTACTTAACTGACTGAACATAAAAAAAGTGTATTAAAATGACGTTTTCTCTTGACATTTACTAAATACCCTCTTATTGTTTCAAAAAGCTATTTTTAGAATTTTTATAAAAACACAAATATGTGGAAGTGGATTTATGAATTTGTCAATATTTCTGAGATGAGGTATTATTTACACTATTCAGACTATTGTCCTTATCTTTGTTGCCATTTGTACAACATTTTGGCCGTTGTACGCTCCGGCCTTCTTAAGTTGTTAAAGATTTCAAACCGAACCCTTTATTCCAATCATTGGGTTATATTATCCCTTGTTTAGAGCATCTTTTGGTAGTCGTGAGTTTGCTCCCTCTAACCAAGCTCTCTAAGTTAGTTGTTTACCACTGCTGTGGCCTTGTATTGAATTCCCAACTATTTGGGTCATGTCAAGGGAACTAACAAACGTCTATATCCACTACTTAAGGACAAGAACAACTGAGTTTCTGGGACTTATAACCCTAATGTTCAGTAACCATTTTTTACAAGATTTCATATTGGAATTTTTTAATGTTAACTGTTTTCTCTAGTATATATATATATATATATATATATATATATATTGTGTGTATTTTGGCAGCATTTTTTCATTAATGCAGGTTTCATTGAATAATATAGACAAGTTTTGTCTATTAATTTTGTGTATGAACGGATCCTACACAAAATTAATAGACAAAAATCTTGTCTATATTATTCAATGAAACCTGCATTAATATATATATATATATATATATATATATATATATGTATATATATATTAATGCAGGTTTCATTGAATAATATAGACAAGTTTTGTCTATTAATTTTGTATATATTTGTATATATATATATATATATATATATGTATATATATATTAATGCAGGTTTCATTGAATAATATAGACAAGTTTTGTCTATTAATTTTGTGTAGGATCCGTTCATACACAAAATTAATAGACAAAACTTGTCTATATATATATATATATATATATTTTATGTTAATGGTTTTCTCTGGTACTTTTTGCCAGAGCTCATATTACAATTTTACACCAATGATTTTTTTTCTCTGGCACTCCTTATTACTAGTTTCCATATTGTATTCATCTCTATGCTCGGTCGGCTTAGGAAATTTTTGTAGCCTAACATATGCGCTAATTCCTTAACTTTCCAGTGGCGTTCTCTATGCATCAGCCAAAATATTATACAAATGGCAACAAAGATAAGGAGAATAGTCCGAATAATGTAAATAGTGGATTTATGAAGTACTGGGTGTTTTTGAGAGGCAAGGTGGAGTAATGAATAGCAGCTTGGATTGGGGAATGGGAGATCCAAATTCGGATTCAAGTCATATCCATTACATTCACTTTCTTTTGGGAAAGGTATAAATCTATCTCTTCTCCCCGACCCTAGTTTATGTAAACAGCAGGGCAGACTGGGTTCTATAGCCTTGGGTCTAGGAGAAGGAAAACTCTGAATCCAAAGCAACTTGGAGAGGGTCGAGCTATGTCAAGCTGTCATGCCCAAAGAAACACCACATCTACTATGGCTGCCCCTATGACTCGAATGAGTCACGAGATATCTGGATGGAATTTTCTTTTTATTTATTAATCCGGCACATTTTTGTCACTTTAAAAGTTATTTTTTTTTAGTGGATACTCATATTTGAGAAGACGTTCCATTTACTTAGCAAACACTTTATTTATTTTTGTCTACCAGCTTGAATGTAAAAGAAATTTTATTAAAGAAGAATATTTACTCTCCAACAGGATTTGAACTTGTGTCCACCTGGGCAAAGGGACAAAACCGACTCTACCACAAAGAAAACTGAATTTATTCTATTCTTTGTGGTGATTTTTTTTTTTTTTTTTTTGTTAATTAACAACAAAAGTATTACTATTTACATTATTTACATTGTATTGCGAATATGCATTGTGTTGCAGTGAATATCAACTCAGAAATTCACAAATGCCCTTGGGAAAGGTATTTAAATCATCCCTTCCCTCCAGTTATGGATTAAATATAATCTATCTCTTTTCTCCCTTCAACTATTAGTCAAATAACAGGATGGATTGGGTTCTATAGCCTTGGCAGGTAACCAGTCTACCGCAGAAAACAATGGCAACCTACTGCGGGATAATCTTCTGCCAAGTCATTCATGTCTCTTTCGAGACATGATCACCCAAGCGTGTTTCACGTATGGCACTTAACTGACTGAATATAATAGAGAAAAATATAAGTAAAGCTTCTACTAGGTATAAAGTGGGGGATCGGTTACCAATTGTTATGAAGTAATAAACTGATCCCCCACTAATTATACGTAATATAATATAATCTATCTTGTTTCTCCCTTCAACTATGAGTCAAATAACAGGACAGATTGGGTTCTATAGCCTTGGTCGGCAACCAGTCTACCACAGAAAGCAATGGCAACCTACTGCGGGATAATCATCTGCCAAGTCACTCATGTCTCTTTCGAGACATGATCGCCCAAGCGTGTATCACGTATGGCACTTAACTCACTGACTGAATATAATAGTTGGAATAATGATTAAGGCTTCTTTCTACTGGTCATAAAGTGGGTGATCAGTTTATTACTTCCTAACAATAGGAAACATATCCCCCACTAATTACTACATAATAATATAATACATTTCTTTCCCCTCTAGCTATGAGTCAAATAACAGGACAGATTGGGTTCTATAGTCTTGGTCGGCAACCAGTCTACCGCAGAAAGCAATGGCAACCTACTGCGGGATAATCTTCTGCCCAGTCAGTTATGTCTTTTTCGAGACATGATCACCCAAGCGTGTATCACGTATGGCACTTAACTCACTGACTGAATATAATAGTTGGAATAATGGCTTCTACTGGTCATAAAGTGGGTGATCAGTTTATTACTTCATAACAATAGGAAACCGATCCCCCACTAATTACTACATAATAATATAATACATTTCTTTCCTCTCTAGCTATGAGTCAAATAACAGGACAGATTGGGTTCTATAGCCTTGGTCAGCAACCAGTCTACCGCAGAAAGCAATGGCAACCTACTGCGGGATTATCTTCTGCCAAGTCAGTCATGTCTCTTTCGAGACATGATCGCCCAAGCGTGAATCACGTATGGCACTTAACTGACTGACTGAATATAATAGTTGGAATAATGATTAAGGCTTCTACTGGTCAAAAAGTGGGGGATCAGTTTATTACTTCATAACAATAGGAAACCGATCCCCCACTAATTACTACATAATAATATAATACATTCCTTTCCCCTCTAGCTATGAGTCAAATAACAGGACAAATAACAGAACAATTAGTTCCCGTCGCTTTTCCCCTTCACACTTATCCAAAATAGCATTATCTCCGTGCAAATGTATATGCTGAACTCAAATCAAGTGTCAATTAGTGAAGAAACTAACTTTTTTTTATCGAAATGTCCATAAAAAAAACGAACTATATCTCATACTTTTTCTCCCGTAACTCTCAGGAAGTCATGTAATTAACTGCTGAATGACGGACTGCGTAAGGCAACGAAATTTTGCCTATTTACTTCCAGTTAGGGAAGTAATACGCTTTTTCTTTTTTTTTTTGGTACACAATTTCAGCAGAAATTTGCGTGTTTTTTGGAAAAAAGCACATTTCTTCCCTAACTGGAAGTAAACAGGCGAAATTTCGTTGCCTTACGCAGTCCACCATTCTGCAGTCAATTGCATGACCTCATGAGAGTTACGGGAGAGAAAAAGTGCGAGATATAGTTCGTTTTTTTATGGACTTTCAAATCAAAAAAAGGTAAGTTTCTTCACTAACTAACACTTGATTTGAGTTCGACATATACATTTGCACGGAGATAATGCTATTTTAAATAAGTTTAAAGGGGAAAAGCGACAGGAATAAAAACAAAAATTTACCGAAATAAGTACTGTATAATTCATTGTGTTTCTTAAATAACTTGGGCCTGTAATATTTGATACTTATTAGTTTATAAGTCACTTTGATGACCGAATCTTTCTGGCATTGGTCCAACACACTAATCAATTTACTGATTTAAATAGTAAAATAAGTTTTGAAGTAATCGTTTTAAGTAAAACAGTTAATTGAAATAAGTGATGCACAGTTTTTCTCTCTTGCAGGTAGAACCACATTGAATTCTAAATTCAAAGAAAAAAGTCTCATTCGTAAGGGAACTTCACGACAGAGCCGAGCCAACAACATCTGAACCAGAGTTGAAGAAAAAACAAACACTTTATAAAATATCTGATGCTGAACGGATCCAAAAGAGGATAAAATCTTCATAATTAAAACAAACAAAAAACATGAATGTAATTTTACCCTTAAATTTGGTGAAAATGGATTATTTTCTAAAGAGAAACAACTCCAGGCTTTAAGGAAGACAACCAAATGTGATGCTTTAAATTTTTATCAATTTAAAAAAGATATGACAATTCACTAAGTTAAAAATTTAATTATTGTAACAATTATGAGAAAATTAAATGATTTTATTCTGATTCCTTTTTATTTCAAACATATTTTCAGATTTTCAGAATTGAACAAACTGTCTGAAAAAAGAAAAATCAGAAAACATAAATAAACGTTCCCACTAAAACAGAAAAGAACTATGTTTGAAAGGGTTATTTCCATCATTATGGGCATTGTTATATCTGTGATATAATAACACTGTGATTCAAGAACGGAACTGAATTGCTAAAAAGAAAAGGAATGACAAATATGCTTGGGTCTCAGATAGACATTTTTATATTACTAAAACATACACAAATCTATATATACATATATACATGCAGTGAGCAATACATAACATATATCCACAGCAGAGTGTAAGGATAAACAAAGAAAAAGGGGTTTGCATATAATATGGAGATAATCTTGTCTCTGGTGAAGTCTTGTTTAGGACACCATATTCAAAGGGCCAGATTTATCTACTACTAGCAGTATAACCCGGCATTGCTCAGATGTAATGAAAGCTTTAAAACCAAACCATGATCCTGGAGCTCAGACTCTTTGGACATTGGCACGAAAGACTAAAAAGCAATAGTTGTTTCCAGTTAAAGTGAAACCGTAGACTGAAAGAAAAATGAATGGATGTAAGTCAAATTTTGATTTCCTGGTATCGATATCAAATAAGTTTTTTCGTCGTAAACTGAATTTTGAAGGCTAAATAAGTCCTCTGAGTAAATGGTATCATGGCTGAGACTAAGAACTACAATTATACGTATTTAGAGCCAAACCCGAAGCAAAAACTAAAATAAAAGGGCTGAAAAAATTAGACATACAGGCAGATAAACAGACACACACTCAAACATCTTGTCTTTTATATGTATATATTATCGATTTTCTGCACTATTGTATAATTGCAACCCTGAAACTTCTGAATATCGTTTCTTATGTCTTTGTCTATGAGTGTATCAAATTTGATTAAAATCGGACCACTCCTTCTATAACCCGATTTTTTCGATTATTGATTTTCGATATTTATCAGGGGTACCTCGACACAAAACCTAGCTAAGAACACTCGCAGATGCTTATAGTACAACTGTGTAAATTTTCAAGAAAATCGGTTCAGCCATTTCGGAGTCTATAGGTAATGGACACACGCACACACACAAAGTTCCATTTATAAATAAGTTTAGATTTAGATTAAGAAATAAATGTGAAAATAATTTTTTATTCTGAAATTTATAAACATCTAAAAAATTATTAAATATTTGAACCAACTACAAGAAAATCCTTATTACTTACCATTCTAAAAATTTTTAATCAATTGGCAATTAGCCAATGTTTTGCCCACCATTCTAATAAATAAATAGTACATAAACAATTTAATAAATAAATAAATAACGTTTATTATTTTTGTTGCTAATTCTGAAGAACAAAGAAAATGTATAAATTCACTTTCATATGTTTAGGTTTTATTAGAATTCTGACCATCGCTTTTTAAACAGTAAACATTGCCAAGGAATGAAAGTAGTTAAACTATCGGTGTCAAGGGAAAAACCGTCCTTTCAACCTTCTTATTGTGGGCACGTTTATTCATGTTCACTGAAAAAGTCAATAAGTTTCCAACACAAGAGGTCACAATAACAAACCCTGTAAACCATTATCGTCATAATGGTTAATGGTTACATTAACCATTTCCTTACAAGGAAACAATTGGCATTCATTAACCGAGGAGACATTGCTTTTCGAGTTATCCTTTTTGTTTCCGGTTTTCTCTTTTTCCAAACTTCTCACTTTGTTTTTTTTTTTATTGTAGTAGATAGACTAAACTATCGCCCGGTTCACACTCCACCCACATCTATTGAACAGGTGAAGAGGCTCATCCCTTGTTTCCTGTTTAGGATGCGGTTTCCGGTTCTCTCTTTTCCAATCTCTTCACTCTTATGTAGCCCCCTGCACATCAGTGGCGTTACCGCCTTGCTTGGGGTGATATGATTAAAAAAAAAAAAATCCCTGACTATCATATTGGGACCAAAGTGCAGTATCAGTTCTCATCCTCTCTAATGTCAATGGCAATTAACCATCTCCTTATAAGGAAATTTTCTTTATTTATTTACTGAGCAGCTGGAAAATAGGTTTCTCAAGTCGAGTAGCTGTTATCACACTTTCCAGTATTGAGAGGAATTTCTTTTCCTAACTTTTCCTAAGCTTTTATCACCGAAATCTTGAAGAATATAATGTATACACTCTGCAGTATATAGGAACAGTCTAAGTAATGCCATTATGCAAATACAAAGGAAGTTGAATTGTAATTGTAATATTAGTAATTTCCTTGAGGAAACATCCAGCATATTTTTTTTTTTTTTTTTTTATATATAATCATATCACCCCAAGCAAGACATTTTACTGACAGTTTTGAAGGGGGTTACATAGTAGGAAAGTTATGAGAAAAAGTGACAGGTTATAGGGGGTGTCAGGAAGTGGATAAGAGAAGGATGAGAATACTGATGAGAGTGGAGTGGAAGGAAAATGGTGCATGAGAGAGAGAATGCAGATTAGTGAGATGACTATTGGCTTTACATTTAAATCCTTAGAGATTGTAGCTGTCGAGGAAGCAAGTAAACAGAAGGGAATTCCACAGGCGGGAAGTGTGAAAAAAGAAGCTGCAGGTGTAGAATTTGCGTTTACATTTTATTGGTTTCACAGTAAAAGGGTGGGACCTAGTTACTAATCTTGCTGTTCGAGTAAATTCATATATAAGAAGCACCAGTGAGCTAAGTTCATCGCAGAAGAAGCCGTGAAAGCATTTGTAAAAAAAGACACAGGGAAGCCACATTGCACTGGTGAGAAAGTGACTGCATCTGAGCTGCTAAGTACCACTATTAGTATAACTTTATAAAATCTTTCTCTTAAAACAATTTTTCAGAAAAATAGGTTTCTCACGTCCGGTAGTTTTTATCACTCTTTCCAATATTGTTGGGCGTTTTCTAAGCTTTTATTTGAAGTTAGTGGAATGTCAATATAATGATTATGTCATTTTCTGCTTGAGTTACATGTGCTATCCATTTTAGTTGTTGCTGCTGTTGAAAGTCCTCAAATGATTTGGTTTCTGTTATTTATTACAGTTCTTTGTGATTCTGTAGTGCCAGACCCCAAGGTCCAAAGAAGTATAGTCTTTGCCAAAACCCGCAGACTTCACTTCCTCAAAGCCATTTTTTAACGACTGGTCTTGGAAGGCGATTGTATACGACCAAGAGTTTAGATATTCCTGAACGTCTGGAACCATGTATGACATCCATATAAGTCCCAATCTGGCAAGCCTATTTAAGAACATGGCTGGAGTTTTCTAGTGTTTTGATTTTGTAGCAACTTGCAGCGTTAGGCAAAACTATCTCTGGCACAGCCTATTCTATATTCAATTTCATCTTTTTCATTCGGATTCAAAATCAAATTTTCTGTTTTAAAAATTTTTATCAAGTTTTATTTCTTGGAACATTTGGTATATGGAGGAACAATGGCGTAATGGATAGTGGCTCGGATTGAGGAATTGGAGAGCCGAGTTCGAATTCGATCAAATTCGTTACACTCGCTTATATACTAATACCCATGGGAAACACATAAATCCATCTTTTCGTCCCCCAGCTATGGGTAAATAGCAGGATAGACTGGGTTCTACAGCTTTTATTTGCAACCAGTCTACCACAAAAAGAAATGACAACCTACCGCAGGAAAAGTTTCTGCCTGGTCAGTTATGGATCAAGAGAGACATGATTGCCCAAGCATGTATCACGTATGACACTTAACTTTGGGTGATCATGTTCCAAAAGAGACATGACTGACTGGGTAGAAGATTATCCTGCAGTAGGTTGGCATTGCTTTCTGCAGTAGACTGGTTGCCAGCCAAGGCTATAGAACCCAATCTGTCCTATTATTTAACCCATAACTGAAGGGAAGAGACAGATTAATACCTTTCCCAAGGGTATTTGTGCATAAGTAAATGCAAGGAATTCAACTGGAATTCAAACTCGGCTCCCTGATTTGTCGTTCCAAGTCAATATCCACTGCCCCACAATGCACATATTTACTAAGCAAAAAAAAATACATATATATATATATATATATATATATTAGTCAT